>OOFC01030090.1:20077-43530 GCA_900323345.1 Pseudochromis fuscus | reverse complement strand
GTGTGTGTGTAATTGATTGAGATTTAATGTGGTCCCTGATGAGGAGTCACTGACATCAGGGGGAGGAGAAACGAGGAAGGAAGGAGAGGAGGAGATGGGAAAACAAAGTCTTCTTCAAAGCAAGATAAAAGGGATCATGCACACCGCTCTGTCCATGGATCCTTTTCTTTTAAAAACATCTTTTGCCCTATTTGGTGGTTTTTCCAATGCATCAAGTCACTCAAAGTTTTATGCAAAACTGTAAGATGTTATCTGCTTCCAAAGACGCAGAAATAAAATGTAGCTCAAGTACAGGATACCTGCAGCACACTTTTGTTTAATAAATCCTGTGCTGGCATTTTGTAAGTCTCATTTTTTTTTTAAATCAAGCATACATTTATTATTTTATTAAGTTTTAATTGAATTATTTTTTTCTAGCAGATTAATTACTAATTGTGACTAAAACACTACAAAGGAGTACGTTGGTCATATTAGATGCATAAATGAGGATTTTTGTGTGTGTTTTCTGTCCACTTGTACATTTTGTAAAATATTGTAAGTGGGTTAGTTGGAGTGAAATGCATACCCTGAATGTAGAATTGATAAAGCTATTGTGATGTCACCTGTTGTTTTGTGAAGTCGCATCTTGAAGCCGGATGTTCAACATTTGATTGTCATCATGTTGGTTGTTTGGAGCCAGAAATGACCATATTGGGATATGAAGGGTGGAGGAAGGAACTTTGAACCCGAGGCCACTGCACAATGTGTATGACACTCACCTTCAGCTCTGGTGTCATTGGTTACCAGACCTTTCTATCAAGCAAACCACGCCCCTAAATCTTCTTCTTTTTGAAGCCTGATATCTACTTAAATATGTTTTTTTTCAGATGAACCACCAGCTCACTAATAAGAATTAACTTCATGTAGTTATATCAGAATGACTTGTGAAAAAAATGCATTGACTGAGAATTTCATGATTGAAAGTGACAATAAATCAACTGAAGTCAACTGAAGCCAAAGTTTTTTGGAGCCACCATCTAGTTTCCATTGAAAATATTGCACTTTTTTGCACTTCTGTATTGGCCTAATTTTGGAGCCTCAGTTACTTCCTCCATATCTATATACAGTCTATGGTAAAATGTCACCTTTATGAATGACATGCACAAAAAGGATATTCTGAATAAAAAGTTTCATGATCACTGGCAGTATCATCCAGGCATAAAGAGTTGCAGCCTACATGGATCCACCACAGTTTATGGGACTGTCATGTCTCAGGATGGTTAACTGGCACTGGTTGTCTCATAGTCGATCCAGAGATCACATTAATGAGAGGGACGAGCTGAATAAAGACTGCACACAGCTCTGGGTTCTGTTTGTGTTTGATGACAAGATATTATCACTCACGATGTTATGTGATGCCATGAAAGTCTAGTGAGTTTATTATGCTTTATTCAATCTGTCCCTGCCAGGTAGCTAACGGTAGCTTAACCAGCTGTCTGCAGTTATCAAGCTGTCTTACCAACACAAACAGCGCAGATGAATTAGTAAGCAGACTTTCAGTTTCCCCTGTCTCCCCTGTGCTCAAAGTGATCATTAAAGTGGATGCCTGAAGTTGAAGCATCTGGTACTGACAGTCCAAGCATAGTTGTATAGGATAGCAATTATTTTTTTTAAATATGCATAATGATGTTGCCTTTGGAAGGGGTGCAGATCTTTTATTATTAATCCTGCTCAATTGTTTTGTGCATGTAGGCCTAAAAATAGACCTTGTGTGTGTTTTGAAAACAAAGAAACCTTTACATTTTACTCTATTGTACATAATTTCATATCCAAGGAAACGACAGTGTTTTATTTGTTGAATATTGACTAAAATAAAACTGTGTGCATGGATACTGGATACGGTTCAGAGGAGGCAACAACGTACATGTGAGAAACTTTCAAAGATCAGAAATAATTGCGTATAAACGATAGATACTTACCTTTGTACGAGGTTGAGTGCAGTAGATGCTGAAGCTGGTCCTATGCAGGTAGTAGGTGGTGGCCTGAAACCTGGACAGGATGTATACATGCAGCACGATCTTAGTTGTGGAGAACCTCAGGCACCATATTCAGGTTTCTCAAAACCAGGTGAAGGACCCTAAAGTTGGAATAAGATGTATAAATGTGCATCAAACAATTCATGTCATGATTCCATGTATTCTTCGTTGGTTTTGATTGTCATGGTTTCTTGTATTTTGTGATCTTGTGTTCTGGTTTCAATGCTTGTTTTGGGCTCTGTCTGTCTTTCCATGTATCACGTCCTGTTTCTGTATTTTCAGTTAGTCACTGTCATGTCACTTCCTGTTTTATTTTGGTTTGTCTTGTTATATGTGTGTGTCAAGTCTTACTTCCTGCCCACGTCACGCCTGTCTTGATTTGTCTCGTCACACCTGCTCCCTGATTGCTCATCCCACCTGTGTTTGATCACCCCTCGTTACCTTGTGTATTTACCCTCATGTGTCTCTCTGTCCTGTGCCAGTTTGTTTATAGCTCATGCTCACGGTCCAGCCCTTTGTTCACATTCTTCTGCCATAGTCATAGTCTTCCCTGGTTTTTGATAATCTTCCTGCCTTTCTGGATTTTGCCTTTTGCCTGTTGTTCTGGATAGCTCTGCCTGGATTAAAGCCAACTATAATTAATCTGTTCCTGTCCTGGTGTCTGCACTTGGGTCCTTGTTGCACGCCTTGGTTTATCCGTGACAAAAAGTAAAAGGAACACTCTGTGTGCTTTAAACAGCATGGGTTTGTGTCCCAATAACTGGTCCTTTCTTTATTTTAATTTCATAGAATTCATCAATCCAATAGTGTCAATCATCATGAAAATCATTAGCTCAAAACTCCTGTAAATTCTAGAGTCTAACACTGTATCTTGGCCAAAGCCTCGTACATGACAACAACGATTTCAATGTTTATTCTAGACTTTAATTCTCACCTCTTTGTTTTTGGTTCAACAGTATCGACTGCTGCAAGTCAACTAAGCTCTCTGTCTTTGTGATGCCAAACTACTGATGACAGGTCTGAATTTACTGTATACATTCAGTTTATGTGCCTAGAAGAAAGAACACACAACAGGGAGGCTCACAATATTCAACACTGGCAGATAATAATAATAATAATAATAATTATAGTCCTACAGGCTCCAATAAAATACTCTTATTTAAGGAGACTCACATATGTTGTGCACTCTATGACTAACCAACAGGACTAATGTAACAGCAAAAAAACAGGAATATTTTCCTCTCTACGTTCCTGGTCTGAAACAACAACAAAGCCTTTGGTGACCTAAAATAAAAAGCCTGAGACAAAACCGCTGGACGCAGTCAGAATATACAGACATTAAAACAGGACAGCAAAGCAGACACTGAGTAATAGGATTTCTGCTGGAGGTGTGGGAGGACGATTCATGAATTGTGATGTGGTGGTATTTGTGAGGTAGAGTGTGTAGCTGTGGAAAATATGTTTGCAAGGTGAAGGAGAAATGGCACAAAGGGAATAAAAATCATAATGTATAAATAGCCAAATAAATATGTATATCTTACAATTACATATAATTTAAATAAACTGAGAAAATTGTCATGTTATTTTTTCATTTATATATTTTTTAAAATTTGTTTATAATGAAAATTTCTTTCCACTTTTGTGAAAGTCACAGCAGTGGACCACACCCAGACCCCTCAGGAGAGACCTAGAAGTCATCAGATCCTTGTCATGACTGAGAAATGAGTCTTTCTGCCAGAGTCATTCTTATGAGGAAAAATGTCAAATTTTCTTACTGGCTCTCAAACCTCATAGTCCACAAGCGTATTAGTGGCCCAAATTTAAGCATTAAGGGTGGTCAGAGAACATGCTGCTCCATAAATACACATACTCCTGCAGCAACACTTACAGATATGTGACCTCATTCAGAGGAATTTCTGGAGCATGAAATTCAACTATTTACCACTGTTGTAGGTCACAACTGCCAAACTTCACTTTCACTGGTGTATTTGATCCATCCGCTGACCTAAACTGGAAACAGGGACCTGTTGTGTTGTACCTGTGCTGTTCTCTTCGTTCTGGTGATGCACTGAGCTTTTCAGCATTTTCATAAGTCCACATGGTTTACTGTGTGACTCATTGCCCAGAGGTTTTATCTGTCAGGTGGGCTGGTCAGAGTTCAATAACTAACTTGTAGGTGTTCTTTTGAACCACATACTGGTGATGAATTGAAAAGTGACTTTGTGAAGGTTTCTGTGAGCACTGGAGATGGCAGTACTTCAGGGTGGATGGAGAGACAGAGTGAGGTCAGGGTGTTTTTCAGAGGTCCTGCCTCTATTGTTATTCAAAGCGACAGGAGAACTCATTCAGTATCTTGGCCAGGTGAGTGGGGTGAGTGGGGTCTTTAGGTTTTTACTTGGTTGTCGGTCTCGCTGACCCTTTCCAGAAAGAAGTAGTCATTGACTGAGAAGTGGTGTTCAAGTTTCTCAGAGTACAGCTGTTTAGTTTTCCTCCTGGCCTTGCTAAACCACCACTTCGACTGTCTAAACATGTCCCTGTCCTTACTCCTAATGCACTTTTCCTCTTGTAACCTGAGTAGTCTGAGATCAGGTGTCAGCCAGGGTGTATCGTTCTTGTAGCTCATGATGGTTTATGCTGTATAAAGCCAAAGACATGCTTGTTAGGTGAATTGATCAAACTAAATTGACTGTAGGTGTGAGTGGGAGTGTGAACGGTTGTTTGTCTATGTGTTAACCCTGCAATAGGCTGGCAACCTGTCCAGGGTGTACCCTGACTCCTGCCTGATGACAGTTGGGATAGGCTCCAGCAGACCCCTGCGACCCAAGTGTGGACAAAGCGGGCATAGAAAATGACTGCGATACACTGATGTAGGACACTCCAGCCTTTGTGAACTCTTCCACGCTGTTGGTGAAAGTCATAGACTGTGTGTCAAAGATGGATGTAGTCATCAGGTCTCAGAAGCCAATGTGAGTGCCCCCCAACACCTAACATACAATACCCCTGATGGCCACTAGATGTTAGCTAAAAAAATGTCAAAAATGCTCATTTTCATTTATGAAATACTTAATTTTTTTTTTACACAAGTCATTCTGATGTCATTAGTTGAAATCAGCTCTTCTTATTAGAGGCCTGGTGGTCTATCTGAAAATCATTTCAGTATTTAGTAGATATTAGGCTTCCAAAAGAGAAATATTTAAAGGTGTGGTTAGTTTGATTGACAGATTTGGTCTCCAGTGATTTACAGTTGGTTTGGAGGCTGATTTGCCAGTGAACTTGACTTTCATACTCATTGGGCAGTGTCCTCGGGTTCAAGGGTCAGACCCGCCTCCTCACTCCTCCCCTCATATCTAAATGTGGTTACTTTTGGCTCTAAAAACCAACATGGTGACGTTTAAATACCAATCTCCTGGTTTCAAGATGTGATGCCACAGAGCAACAGGTAACGTCACCGTGACTTGACTAAAACATCCCAGTCAATCCTGTCAAAGCACGCCCCTCCCCCATCTTCAGCTTCACTGCTCCACTGCTTTGCTGTCTTCACAACAGGTTTGCACAGTTATTTATTCTGCCTGTATGCATGAATCAGATGGACCATGACTGGCCGTTGTTGAGTGTAGTGTAACAATGATGCAAAGGTTCCTCCCTCTGGTTGGGGATTGTATTGGGGAACATTTTAGGAGGTAATCTGACTGTGAATGAATGAAATAAACTCACAGGAGGAGCCAAAAGGTTTTACAGATTATGAAAAATTATTCCTGGTCAGGAGAAGGGTGCTGCAGGTTCATCATCACATTGCTAAAACCAGCCGCTGTTATTGTAAAGACAGATACCTCCTCCTTTTCGTTTTGCTAGAAAGTTCTGTGTCACGATCCTCTCTAAGGAGTTGGACGACTGCCAGCTGCAGTGCAGAGTCCGGTATCGATCTCCACAGCTACGTCTCCGTGAAGCATAAAACTGCAGATGAAGCAAAGTCTCTGTTTTTCCCCACCACTAGCTGGAGTTCATCCAGTTTGTTACACACAGTGATCGCGCATTGGAAAGAAATATTCCCAGTAACGGCGTGCAAAATCCCCGCCGGCATATTTGCCACTTCATCTGCCTTTCACAGCGTGACCAAAGATGAGCCCACCTTCGACCACAAAGTCCAATAATCCCACTGAAGGGTGGGGAAAAACGTGCAGTGTAAGTCTGCTTGTGTTGCTTCTCTGATGATTTCCAGGTATCCCAGTCAAACACTGAATCAACAAACAAAACAAAACATACTAACTGGAGATTTCCAAGCTGAGGTACCGGCGCTGTGAATTTTGTGCTAATGACTCTCCACGCTTCATGTACACGGCCATGATTTTAGATTTCTTTTTGCCAGAACCCACTGGGCTTGTCACCTGTTTTTGGTACAGAATAATTGAAGAAGAGGATGTCCCTTGTGGCAAAACAAGCATTTTGTTTGTTGTTTCTCTTTTATTCTTGTTTCTTATCATTAACATTATTTAACACTGTGTAGCGTATGTGTCTCGCAGAGGAGAGTCTAAACAAAACAGCAAGCGTATCCTTTAGAGAGACATACTGACAAGTGTACTATTCCTTACCACTATTATCTGTTCCCAGGCACACTGCTGATACTTAGCAGGTGCAAAAAAAAAAAAAAAATCACAATTTTCTTTGAAATGTGTTGAAAATGTCTCCAAACACCTTTAATGTGAACAGTTAAATTATCTTTTTGTTTAGTTCCATGACATGAACATTTCATCCTCAACAACAAAGCAAATGAAGGATTACAATCTGCATTCATGCCATGATTTTAAAGTGGTTGTCTTGAAGCTGGACACAGGTACCTCGTGGTGGATGTAGCCGTGGGTTTTTTGACATGTGTGACAGTGACCCCGCTCAAAAAGCATTCAGTTTTCTTTCTGTATGTGGAATCTGAAATGAATGCACAGAAATGAAAAATGGTAGGTCACATAATCACATCCTTGAACACTACAATTCAGTTTTTGCTGTGATGATACATGTCTTGTTTCCATCACATAGAAGATGTGTGATTTATCTGGATCTTTACAGCAACAGAATATCCTGAAATTGTTGGATCTGAAAGAAATGGGCCTTATTCATGACCTTTTTTTTTCTTTTTTTGCTTTGAATCGCTCTCTTTTTCATTCGTAGGCAAACTAACAATACTGCTAAAATATATAATTTACCCAGGGGTAAAATTACAACTCTTACTGCTTAGAAATGGACCTCTTTGCAGCTGAGGTTATACCACAGAAGATTTGTGATACATTTCATATCTCACCTATTTTTTTTATGAATTCTTTTATTAAAAATATGAACAAGAAACACGTCTAAGAGTAAACTTTGTAAAATATAAAAGAAAAAATACACATTTGTTGTAATTGTAATTGTTGTAATGATTTCAAATCACTATAAAAGAAGTCTACAGCAAACTAATAGTATAAAATAAATACAATTATTAACAATGCTTCTCACTTGTACAGTTATTTTCCTGTTAGCTAACTTAGTTAATAAACTTCAAAAGATATTTTCAGTTTATTTCAATTAATTAGTTAATTATTGCAAACGTTGCTTGCACCGGATTAATGTCAATACAGTCTTTATTCATGGTGTATTCACCCCTGTATACTTTTAAGTATTTGCTGCCAAGATTGACTTAAATACATTTTCTCTTTTTTGTTACGTTTTTATTCACGAAAGTTTTTTTTCATCTTTCAGGCTTAAAAAAAATGTATCATTTTAAAACAGTAGTAAACCAGGTTAAAACTAGAACATGTTGTTTTAGCTAAAACTACAAAACCCTTAGAGTGCAAACCTCTGCCAAGGCATAATCCAGCTCTAATGATCCTATAGACCAGGGGGTCTGCAACCCTGGTCCTAGAGAGCTGCAATCCTGCATGTTTTAGATGTGTCCCTCTTCCAACACACTTGATTAAAATGACCATGATCGTTAGCTTCTGCAAAGCTTGATGATGAGCTGTTCATTTCAATGCTGACCCCTGCTATAGACCAAACACTGTTGTCCTCTTGTGGTGGACAGTACTTACATTTGCCCCAAAATACATTTCCAAAATTTCCTTTTTTTTTTTAGACTTGCATAGGATTGAATTATTTGTTGCTTGAGTAATCCCATATATCAGTTTGTTCCCTAGAGAAGCTTGGTTAGTATTCCTGCACATGTGCTTTCTCTCTCCTCCCTTCTCTTCTTCTTCACCTGTTTCTCTGTCTATCGCCCTCTCTCCCTCTCTTTCTCCTGGGTTGTTAATGGACGTCCAAGGTCAACCACTCCACTGTTAAGATGAGCCTTGGTACTGACACAGCTCTTTGATGTTCTCACAGAACGAGGGGGAGAGAAAGAGGGAAGGGGAGAGAGAGACATGTAAGGTTGGGAGGAAACAGAGGGTGAGGAATATCTCAGGAGTGAGAGAAGACAGACCAAGAGAGAAGGACAAAGAAGCACGAAAAGAGGAGAGACAGAAACAGGAAGAAAATTAAACTAAAAAAAAAAAGCAAAGACAGGAAGAGGTGGTCGGGGAGGAGAAATGTGGTGAGCACAGACTTGAAATGTAGAAATTAAGGACAATAGTGCCTTGGATGGGTGTTTCTATACATACTTACATGTATACATGTTTCTCTACATCCACAAAACCAGTGACAATATAGATAAAAATAAACATACATTACCCACTTATCTGTGGACAACAATTTAGGTACCAGGAGCTTTTTGTTGCTGCCATCCTGTTATTTTTTTTTTTTTGGAGTTGGAACTGACAATATTTGGTAAAGGAGGAGGAGCTGGGGAGCAGCAAGGGGGTGTGTCTAATGGGGAGGCAGTGTCCAAGACCAGGCCTGTCAATCAAACCAGCCATGCCCCCAAATATAGTCTTTTTGAAGTCAAATATCAACCTAATCGTGAAATTAGAATAGAAAGAAGTGACTTTAGCTAAATGACATCAGAATGTATTGAGTTTGATTTTCATTAGGAAATCGATGTCTTTTGAAGGCAAGTCTGTTGGAGCTGGTATCTGGCAGTTTTTCCAAGTCCAAGTTTGAAATAGAGAATAAATCAGTCATATGGATTTTTTTTACTTATCTACCCACACAGCGAAATCCATTGGTTTATAGACTGGTTATAACTGGTCTATAAACCCATGAAAACCACAGGAAACTAATGCTAGTGTCAAAATATGTCTTACTATAGTATGACATATTTTGACAGTAGTTTCCTGTGAGTTTCTGCAATATTCTTTATGTCATATAATGCAACATATCAATATCCGTTTTGAGTCCTCCAACAGTAATTGCATACAACTGACATGTTTACATTTAAGCTGTCTAGTAGCAAATGTAATGAATGTGACAAAGCCTGCGATGCTACGATGAATACAGCGTGCACTTTATTAGAGAACCTGGTAAAGTCTGGCAAGTCTCATATCATTAATATCACCCTACTGAGATCATCCCAAAGTCTGAACATGAGGAGGAGGAGGAGGAGGAAGAGGAGAGTTGCATCCTTAGTGTGAGGCGCCTCCTGCTTTACACCTGCAGACCTTTGATTAATGCCCTGAACTGACTTTAATTTGTTTCCTTCTGTAAAGATCGTAAAAAGTATCTACTGTTCAATGGACACGTCTGGCTCATGTACTAAAAATCAGGTTAGAAATCTCAGGGTAACAATGGACTCAGACCTAAACTTTAACAGTCACATTACATCAACATCATCAGCCTTTTACCATTTCAAAAACATCGCTAGACTTAAAGGTTTACTGTCTAAACTAGACCTAGGGAGACTTATCCATGCATTTACCTCCAGCAGGTTAGACGACTCTAGCAGTCTACTGACTGTTACTCTCTAACCGAGCAGCTGCAGTACATCCAGAACGCTGCTGCTCGGGTCCTGACTAGAACCAGGAAGTAAGACCATATTAGTCCTGTGCTCACTGGCTTCCTGCTGCTCAGAGAACAGACTTTAAAACAGCTCTGCTCATGTGTAAGTCTCTTCATGGTCTAGCACCGAAGTACATCTGACATCTTGGTCCCATCTGAACCATCTCGGATCCTGAAAACCTCAGGGACAGGTCCTCTGCTGGTGCCCCGAGTCAGAACTAAACATGGTGAAGCTGTGTTTCATTTCCATGCAGCTAAATCTCCTCCCGATGATGTTAGACAAGCCTCTGCTCTGCTGATGTTTGAGTCCAAGTTGAAAACAGTTTTGTTTAGCTGCACATGTAACAACTGAAAGTGTCCTATCTGCTTTCTATTTACTTTATTCTAATTGATTATTGCTTATGTTTTATTGATTATGTTTTAGTTGTAATTGTGTGTTTTCAACTTTTCTTTTCTTTTTTCATTTATTTCTTTTTTCTTTCGTAAAGCACTGTGAATCGCCTTGTGTATGGATTGTGCTGTACAAATAAACTTGTTTGCTTACTGGAAACAAAAGACAATCAACATAAAGTAAGATTACTCATCTAAACACAGATGTTTGATGCCTACTGTTGGTACTTCACAGTTTTTGGTGCCAAAAAAAGTAAAGAGATTCACACTCAGAGATTCCAACCTGTAATTAGATACGGCCAAACAATGATAAAAAGGACACGGTTTGAAAAATGTAAGTGTGTGTGAAGAGGACAAAAGGCATACAGATGAGGAACAACCCTTGTGAAGAGTCTCCACCTCACATCCACTAATCACTCAGCTGCTGTAATTTACAATTACACACTACAATGCAGTGAGTGATCGCAGGACAGCAGTGGAGAGTGGGTAAAAAAAAAAGGGAACAACTGAGAATGAACTGAAGTAGTCGAGATAAGACGAGAGCAAACTGAATAAATGGAGACAAGGAGTGAAGCAAAATGAAAGAAAGATGAAAGACACAAAGGGCTACAGACTGTGTAGGAAGTAGGAATAGTAAGTTTCAGTGAAAACAAATGGTAGCCTCTATGAGTGAGAAAGGGAGACGGGTCATATGCTCTATCTATGGGTGAGGCCCCTGCCTATTAGAGTGTATTAGCCTGTGGCTGATGTATGGAGTGTTGTCAGGGATATGAGGTTTAGATAGGCCGCAGTCTGGGTTAGATAGAGTTTGTGTAATGGAATCCAGTCCCATATCACTCGCTGTGGGCAGGAGAGGGTGGGGCTAATTCAATTGCCCCTTTCTACACCTCTAAGAATGGTCTGACGCTTGAGGATAAAGGATGGACTCCTTTACAGGTGAGTGCACAGGGCAAATCTATCAGTCAATCCAAATGCTGTTTTCATTCTGATAATTTGTGGTCCAGTACAGTGGATCTTAAAAGACACAGCAATCGATTTCCATTATGCAAGACCTTTAGAGAACCCCAGCTCGACTCAGGTCTGATTCAAATACGATCTCTGCTTTTCATAAAGAATCGCCCTTTATCTCTTACTTAATGTGCCTATTGTCTGGACTGAAGTTTCAAATACATTCGAGCACAAACAAATCAATTCTTAAAATCACATTGAAATGGGTATCTATCTGCCATATTGTTTGGAGCAAGCTGATTGGACCATTGACACACAACAAAACACCACATCTAGTTAGTGTTAATGGATAAGATTAGCACTGTAGCATCACTTCAAAAAGAAGACACTACACACACTGTGCTTTCTCTGTCCAGCTACTGTAGCTTGTAGCCGCTGCTAAAAACTAACCTGCTAAACCCCATCCAGACATTTATTAATCGTCACCTAGCAACCAGACTGAAGTGATGTTCACTGGTAAAAGCTATAATACAGTAACAGGCCGTTTGTAGTTGCACCATTTGCAATTAACATAATGGTCATGTATGTGGTCCTTCATTCATCCTCTGTCTGAAACGGGCTGCTCACTTTCTTCTGATTGGCTAATGTCAGGAGGACTAACAGGAAGTGGACCCGATTCTCCAACAGTTGACTGTAAACACACAAAGTAACGTGATTTTGTTAACTGGGAATGCTAACTTTTCAACCCAGTCCGATCATATTTGAGTCTGAATCTAAAAAGCTGACATTTGTACGTCACACTCTCAAACTTCTGAACAGATTTCTGAAACAGAGCATTTTCATCAGGCTGCAGTCTGAGCACTTTTCTCACAGATTACTGGAACATCATTTTTTATCTTATGATTTGAACTATTGGCCATGTACCCAACAAAGTAAAACTGTATTTAGCATAATAGGTCCTGTTGCAGTCAGCGAACAATGAGACCAACGATGTGGTCTAAAAAGAATAAAAAGACATTTTTCATTTCATAATCAGAAGCTAATATCAGAAGATGATTCAGTCTTGGTCTGAGAGGTGTATCTGGCACACTAGAAACAGAGTAGAGCTTCTTCATGCCAGAAAGAGAAGTGTGTCCTTGTGCAGAAACACTTGAAACAATCAATCAGAGGTCCACCAAGCTTATTTCTCCTTTTAAGTACTGTACAAGGTTTATATTACAATGACAAATCTTCATGAGCTTCTTATCCCAACACGATTTTCAGAAAGCAAGTGTTGATGTAATCGACACAATCGCTGATAGATTATAGCTGTTCAGTGACTGCACGCTTTGACAGGGAACTTTTTAACTTGTGTTTAGGGGGAGAGTTTATGTAGATCTACTCTTTACTTTGCAATAATTTCAGGTGTCTGGAGCAATGATGAACAAATTAAGTAGCAGGCATCAATTTCATTAAGTCTTCACTGGATGAAAACGTGAATGATTAATTATTTGCTGCAGTCACTGGTGGTTTTCGTGTTTAATATAAATCTGAGACACAAATTGGTAAACAGCGTGTCAGAAATTGTCAGAATGGATCGCAGCTAAAAAAAAAAAGAATATGTTTGAGTGTTGGCTCAGATGTGTTGAAATTAGACCAATCTTCCTGGTAACAAAAATTGTAATTATTTTGTTACTCTAATTATAAGTGATTATAACATGGCAGCAATTTAGTCAGCTTTGGCAAACCAAATTAGGCCTGAAGCAGCTAAATGTTCATTGTCTGGCTGAGTGTGTGCACTGTTGGCTGAGTGTGTGCACTGCTGGCCTGTTGTAGTTGCACTGTTTTCATGTTTGCTGCACAAGCCTTTGCTTAATTACGCAATATCATACAAAAAGCATTTGATTTGTCCAACTGTGCTCCAGCAGACAGGTCTATGTTTTCAGATCTGAGAGAAAAAATCGAAAGAAAGGTGGAAGCAGTAGCTGAAACATACTTTGATTATTGATGCAATGTTGTTTCAAGAAGCACTTGTTAACTGTCAAAATAATTTGGCAGCAACACACCATTGTGACAGATGGATAAACTGGCAAACAGTTGTAGCGTGGGCTTCATTTGGTCATTTCCCTTTCATAATCGCACTTTTTTTTTTTCTTCTGAAAATTGGCACAACGCATTTCAGAGAATTATATCCCTGTTTATGTGATGCCAGATGAGGCTGTGCAAGGCTTTTTTCAAATTCACTCATTCTCTGCACAAGGTTACGCTCCATGGGCATGTTGATATGACAACAAGGATTCATGGTCTATACATTTTATACAACTTCAGCAGAAAGTGAAATACTGTGCAGGAATGCATTTTATTACTTCATTCCTTTTTATATGCTTTGCTCTGAAATGCAATAACTGGGGGTATCTATAAATCTCAATAATTAAAAGGTTATACATTTATTGTTTAATCTGTATAAAAATCTAAATCTTAAAAAGGAGAAGCTGTGGTTATGATATGTCATAGTGCACTGACCTCCTAGAGTCTCCTCTGGTTGTCTGGCTGGACTCAGGGATCTTGTTGTCTTCAGACACAGAGATGGGGTAGCTGCTGTTTTTAGTCTTCATGATAAGCTCACTAGCTGCTGGCTGTAGTCTTATATTTACCGGACAGATATGATAGCAACAATGATTTTCTCATCTAAGTCCCTGCAAGAAAATTAATCAAAGTGTAGTTCCCAAAATGTCAAACCATTGCTTTAGTAATGGGACACGAGGGAACCCACACAGTTTTTTTTTATAGAAGTTTTTGGCAGCTTATTACTTTATTTCTTTCAATTCTCTTTGTAACTTGGTGAAGATGTTTGAAAACATTGGAAATTGACGAGCAAAAGATTGTTAACCTCTTACTTTGCTACACAAAATAATAAGATGCACTGACTTCACCATTAACCCATTGAAAGCACAGTGGATTGAGAGTCTATTCGGCATTATATAATCACCAGCATGCATGTCTGTGAGCGTATAGAAACTAGAGACACACAATATGGGACACTGTCTGCGGTGAAGCTGTGAGTAAATCCTGCTGAGACTGTAGCTGCAAGCAGCATGAGTTGGCATCATGCACATAATAAAACATAAAGGTTGTACGTCAGGAGGCAGCAACATATCTACTCTCTAATAAATTTCAAATGAACAACTTTACATTTGTCTAGTTCTCGGGTTTCTTAGGTGCACATCATGCGAGCAGGGGTCTAACAGTTGTCTGTGTATTTGCTTGCAGCAAGCTGTGGGGCACAGATTAAAAGCAAAACCAAGTCAGACTCTTTGCTAGAAACTCTGCTGATTGTATTACTGTAGCAGACGGCATTTATAAGTAATGCATAGGCCTTGGGGGATAGACAAAACCTGGCCCAGTATCTCAACGAGGAAGACTCTGCCACATTGAAATATGTGACTGTTTGGGTGCATATTTGAGACAGAGTGAATGACAGAGATATTTTTCTGAAATCCTTGCATTGTTACATCCTCTCTGTTATGTATTTTTTCCTCAGATAGTCTCAAAGTCTGTTGACTTGGGTGGACCCAGGCTGGTCTCTCCTACTTGTCATATTGATCAGTGACTCCCCCACCCACCCATCGTCCCCTCAAATATTCCCAGGACGCACCACTCTCCTGTCTTTGACCTCCAGATTCATCTTATCCTTTTACAGCAGCTCTTCGTCGTCATCTCACAATACCTTCCCATCGCATTATCTCCTAGACCTTTGCTCTCCTTTCCCCCTCCTTCAAACTCTCCTCATTGAAGCTCAGTGGAGGAGAAATTTGTTTATGACGAGGGCTGGGGGACTATCTGGTTCCACAATAACTAGACTTTATTGTAACCCCATAAAACGACAGGAAAATTGGCTGAGGATGATATACAGTGCTGTGTATGTATAGTACAGCTTGCTCAGCATTTTTCTCCAGGCTTATCTGCTCGTACATGTGTGTTTTTGCGTGAACGTTAGATGTTAAACTGAAGCTTCCTGCTATTGATGTCAAAAAGGAAACTAGGAAAGAACAGACAGGGGAAAAGTGCTAATGAGAGATTGGGGGAGCTTTAAGGAGGAAGGCGTCTGAGTGGGGAGGGAAGAGGCATTAAATACCAACTCTTACTGCCCATAGCCCCCCTGTCTCCCTCCATCTTCTCCCCCAATCACTCTTTTCTCTCGCTAATCAGTGAAACTCTGAGGGACCATTGGATTCTTAATGGAGCTGTAGATTTGGGCACCGAATACCCCTGATGGATCCCCTATCTGTGGGGACGTGAACACACACACACACGAATCCCACTCCTTTAAATGCCATCTGCCTTTGTTGTGGCATATTGGCAGACTGTGGAGTGACAGAGCTTTCCGTCAGCATAAAAGGTATCTGCTTGAACACTTGAACCCCTTTGATGGTCAAACAGTACTGAAAAGTGATCCACTCACACTCAGAGAACAAGTGTCTGGTGGGTGCTCTCCAGTGTATTGTGTAGTCATTCAAGAGAAAGGGCAGCGAGACATCATAGATAGATCACAGACAGTGGGTGGTGAGTGTGCGTTTGTGAGAAAAATGGAGAGATGGACCGACAGACAGAGGAAATGACAAGACACATGAGAGAGAGGGAGCGAGCAAGCACGGCATTGCATCCGTGGCCTGTTTTGCAAAACATAATCTGACAGCGTGTCCACTTGAGCTACGTTTTCTTCTGCAGGAGAAAACCAAACAGACTCAAAGAGGTGTGCTGTTCGCAGACAGCAAGTCTCTCTGGATCAGATCCATCAGTCCATTGACTTCAAAGAGGGAGAGAAATATACCATGGCTACCGTGGGCTCATCTACAACCAAGCACACTCCCCAGTGGAGATGAACAGGTCAAAGCTGCTGATGTTACCACAGGGAGCAGAGATGCTAATCTGATTGGATGCAGAGCAGAGAAATGCTAATTTGATTAGACAGCAAGACAGAGGGTTGCGTGAGAATATGGAGATTTGCTGTAAGCTTTGAACATCACGGACTCCTCAGCAGAATGAATTTAGCCACCATGAGTGTGCAAGTGTGTGTGCATCATATGGGAATAAACACATAACTGTGCTGCACAGCTGGCATCACTGCAGACACACTTGGTTCTAGGTGTTTTGTTTCAGACGCACACCAAGAGTCACTGATGTACTTAAGAGCTGTCATTTAGCAGCTCAGCTCAACAGTGATGCACTCATCCGGCTGCACCCTCGATGATGATGATTTGACTCATCACTTGAGGACTGTGACAATGACTAATAGAATGCATTTGTGTTTAATTGTGCTTTTTTTTCCCCGCGTGTTTAAGTGTGTGTGTATATGCAGTGTGCATGTGTGAGTGAGTTGGTGATGATGGAGCTGACACCCCCTGAAGACAGTGACCTAGCAATTGACTTACGGGCCATTTATACCCCATCCCTGTCAGAAGCCATCTCTGCGAGTGTCACACAATCAGCAAGGGGTGCGAGCGTGTCAGAAGAGTGTGTGCTGTCCGACGGTGGGACCAAGGTGGCGGTGTTGTGGGTCATTGCTGTGGAGTGTTATAGCCTGAGGGGGCTATACAAATATACACACAAACAGAGATGAACATCTGTTGTGTAAGACCTGGGATAACCTGACAGGACAGGATGCGGACCGTGTTTATAAACGTGAACACTTAGGATTAGAAATCTTCTTAACCAGCTGTACCAAATGTGCTGATTTTAAGTACCTTAAACACATATTATCTCTGGTATGTTTTTGCAGCCATAACATTATGGATTAAACATCATATAAAGAGTCTTTTTTTGGCAATTTGACTAATGTTAGATTAGTCTAAAAGGTTCAAATCCCATCGTTCCTCATGTAATCACTGCTGTCATCAGTCGTTCTGCTTGGCCTGTTCATCCATCCTTCATTCCAGTATTAGCAAATGAATGAGGGAGAGGGCAGACAGGCTTTTAGAAAAGGAAGAGATAAACAAATACAGAGGTTACTCAGGGTAAACTGTAATTCAACCCTAATGATCGGAAGTTATGTCGATAAGATAAGTAATTTGTTTCTATGAATGGTTGCCTCTGTCACACAGACACGTAGAGCACACGTAACTATTGAGGACTTTAGATGTTTGGTAATCTTCAGACAGCAGGTTGGTTAAAACATTTAGTGATTTAACTCCACAATACTGGCAATAACCACCTTGTACAGTTTTAACAAATATATTCAGGTTTTATGTTTTATTAGACACATGGTACCTTCAAAATGAACTCTGTGTTTAATGCAAACTAACTTTTGTAATTCAACAGAGATTCAAAGAGTTTGTAAAGTTAATATAACACTTTAATTTGATGGAAAGTACTGTATGCCTAAAGCAAGGATTTTGGTGCTAACCCCAGCCAGCCTCGCTATCTGAGTTTGGCTGAGACAGACCAGGAGCGAAACTGAGATGGATTGGCTCCAGACAGCTGCAGACACACATAGAGATACAGATATAGTACACACACACACACACACACACACACACACACACACACACGCTAATCTGCTCTCTCAGCACCACTCTGTATTGTTCTGAAGCACAAATGCCATCCATACAGAGACCATGTGTGGGAAGAGGCAAGACTCCATTTCTTTGTTTTTCCTCTTACTGGTGAACATGTCAATCCTTCGTTCTAAAGACAGGGTGCATACATACCGTGTGTGTATGTGTGAATGTTAAAACAAGGGTGGGTGTTTAAATGTCAGATCTCATAATTGCATCACTTGCTTACTGTCTCCCTGTGCTCCAAGTAAAGCCTTGTACATACAGAGCCTACGCACACCAAGTACTAACATTTCCTTATATGTGCTGTGATGTTGGCAGCTGCAGCCCTAATGGTCCTGTCTTTATGAAGGGTTAGAGAAGAGACATGTATAAGAATCTCAAAGCAGGGAGAATGACAAGTATTTATATGGATGCCCATAACACGTACAACACAATATTTTGAGGCTTCATGCAAATCAAATCAATTGATGGTGTGACCACCCTGAAGAGCTTCTGTTCCTTTCTGATCCCAGACCATCTGTTGCAGGACTCCTTGTTGTTGTTGTCACTGAAGACAGTTCTTTATTACTCTGGCTGGACGCGTGGGTCATCTTAAGAGCCGAGATCTTTTGCACAGTGTGTCTGCAATGTGTAATGTATTCATGTAATGTTTAAACACGTCCACGGGTGCTGCCATGGTTGCAGCACATTGGAGCCATCTCTGTGTCTAATAGATCAATTATTGTTATGCATAAGTTTTGATCTATGAAGTTAGTTGTAATATGAACTATTCCAGTGTGAGTTTCAGTCTAAATTTATTCCCTCTCTGCAACTTGGAAAGTTACAGTTATGTTCTCGTACTAAGCCCGTTCAATCTTGGCATCCACATAACAGATGTTCAGTCTGTCACTTATCCATGTGTTAATATCTGGGGAGGCTTTCCTGGAGTGTCAGAATCCCTGTTCTACTTGAATAGATTCAGTGCTGCTGATAAGGCCATGTGATCAATAGGAGTCTGAAGCAGATGCTTAAACATTCATTAATACTCTCACTTTATTATTGATTTTTTTCCCCAGAGCTGAGAATGCCCCCTGGCCACAGACTTGTAGTCTCTACACAGTACGTCAACCACAAAAAGATGATTATTTAAGTATGAAATATCACCTTTTGAGCTTGGACGTATTATCTGTAGTCCGCTTGAAGTAAAACAGGTCTCACAGTCTGATTTGTAAGATACTCCGCACAGTTGTGATAAGAAGATTTATTGCAAACATAAACTGCTGCAGATGATTACAGTGGAGGATATGATTTATGCCTCCTTCATTGAGGCAATCAGCATAATTTCCCTTGGTATGACACACTAGCACAGAGATGAATACTCAAGCACACACACATACACACACACACACACACACACACACACACACACACACAGCAGTTCTTCTGTTCTAGTATGAGAGCTTCTCAGACTAAGATCATATCTCTTCCTACGTCTCTCCTCCCTCCTGTGGGGAGCTCTTTAAATATGTACCAACCACCTGAGGCTTGCACAGGTAAACACCAAACACAGAGACATAAACACATGAGCGCACACTCACTCACACAAACGCTGACAAATGACAAAACCGTCAATTGTATTAGTGCTGTTACTTTCCAAAAACATAAATAAATAAATAAATAAAACAAGCTGCAGTGATTAATCTGAAACAATTAAACAAAGTCAGAGTGCAGATTGATCTATTATGATTCGATTGCATAAGATTGCCTACTTAGCCCACTCCTGCATTACAATAATGTTAGGATCTTTATTCTTTTGTTTCTCTCAGTTTTTAATGGAGTTAGGTGAGGCAACTGGGATCATTACACAGAAGATTCTCCAGTCAGTAAAACATTTCTTTATGGATTTTGAAGCCTGCTGTTCATTGTTGTTTCCCTGAAAGAATGAACCTCAACCCAGTTTTAATCTCTAACAATATTCCCAGCTTCCTGCAAAGCATTGCAGTTTGATAATCTTACATATCCACTGCAGTGCTTTACTGTGAGGATCAGACTCGTTGATGATAACTGTCCTTTCTTGAACCCGTACTTGCCTCCATTATAGTATATGTCACTTCACGGATGTTGTTATTCTGTCAAAATTGCCAAAATATATATATATATTTACATTCCCACGCTGTGCAAGTCAAGTTCTTGTGTTGTTAAGCAAGCTGCACATGCTCATTGGAGATTTGGTGACCTAACTATTTGCAGCGACCTTGATCCTGCTGGAAGTGTTTTAACTCTGAACTGTCCCACTTATCATGTATGTGTATATGCTCTGCTAGACAGGTTCATACTGCTCCATTTAATCCACTGCACTTCACACTACACTTTCTATTTCTTTTCATGTTTGTTTTTTTTTTTAAATTTGCATCCCTTTTATTTTTCTGACAACTCAACACATGCTCAATAGATTACTGGTTTACTAAATACTCATCTCCTGATACAAATTACTTTCATCATGATTCAAAACAAGACCTCTCAGGACAGGCTTTAGAGCCCCAATAAACAAAATTGCTTTTATTGACTATTTCCTAAGAACCTGACTTTTCAAGCCGTACCAACACAGTATTTAAACACAGAGGAGCTGTTATTGTTGTTGATCTGATGCTGCATTGTGGTCTTACCTTTGTTTGTCTAAAATATCCGTGTTGTTTATCTGTGCAGTTTTTATCTTACAGTATGTGTGGGTGTGATTTAACTTCAGTTTACCTTTAGAGCAGCGAAACACAATTCCCTTTTTTTCGATTTCATCCCCAGTGGTATGATCAGTAGAAACACATCACAACAACACACACTCACACTCCAAATCCTTTGCTCAGTTGTTTAGATTATTTTCTTTGGCCTTAAGATGTGGTGGAAAGGAATCTGTCCGCTGAAGTGCTTAGACCAGCACTATTTGAAATGAAGATCGCCTCCTCTGCCTGGCTTTTGACTGATGCTCTTAATGAGATGCTCTGTTTTGACTAAATGGTCAAAGCTTTTATTTCCCTGGTGTGCTGTTGGGCTTGTTGGTACATGGCTGCAGTATTTCATGATTTTATGTGGGTAAAATTACACTGGTATTTCACTGAGCCTGTCCACCCCCCATCAATCATCCCATCATCCAGGTACAGTTGGGCAGTTTCTGTGACAACACACACACACACACACACACACACACACACACTGTAAGTCATCTCAACATGTTTATGGAAGCACTTGGATCAATAGGCAGCCAGCCTCTGGCCATCAGGAATCAATACCACAGCACATAGTGAGGACACAAGGCAAGAACAAAGCTGCACCACAGACACACAGGCTCACACACGAGGGCACAATGCAAACCCACACACACGCACACACACACAAACACACACAAACACACCACTGCCATGACCAGTGAATAGTTGCTGTAATGCAGGGGACAGTCTGATAAGGAATCCATTTCCAACTAACCGCAGTCCTGGCCTGCAGTGATCCACGAGGCAGACACGTATGAAAGAAAAATAAACTGTAATGCGCAAGTACTTCACTTCCATATGTATTATTTACTCAGTTAACAGACATGGAGATAAAGACTTTGCATTCATAAAAAAATACGCCGGAAGAAATGAAGTTGTCTAAAAAAAGGTTTTAAAGTGAAACATTCACCAAATAATTCATGCTTTAGGACAATGCAACATAAATCATTCTGATAGTAATGCTGCTCGAGCTTTGGCAGTGTAGGTGTGTTCGCTTGGAGTCTGCTGATCCAATAAGGCGGACTGGTGCTGATACATCAGTGCCACAACAATACCTGGCCTCATGTCGCCTTACATAGAAATGATATTGATTTCCATGAGGCAAGCTTTTTAAAATTTTAGAAAAAGAAGGCACTGGTTTCATGAGGTTGAATCATCGGGGGAATAAAATGCCGACTGGGTGCCTGTTTTTTGTTGGTAGGTCAATCCAACCTCAGCTCCTTTTTGTTCTTAGTGCCCATCAGTCTTTGAGTCAATCAAGTATCAAGGACCTTTCAATCTCCCCCTCCTTCACCCTCTGACTGTTTGTCTCCACATCACATTCTCCATCTTGTTGCTTTCCCTGTATTTCTTGTCCAAATGCTACTTTACTCTGTGGCACTGACTTCATCCTTCTTTCTCTCACCCTTTCTCTTCCTCAATGTTGACAAGCTGAACTTAGATGATGATGATTATAGTTGTGAAACTTTGGGATGCTAATATGGTCACAGTGCCCACAGCAGAGCTTTGCCTAAGTGCAGCCTCGCAGACCTGCTAGTGTGGCTGTAACTCTAAGTCTTATTTCCCTGTGTTTCCAAAATGATTACATCCATATCAAGATGGAATAATTGATGCTGTCCTTATATATTTTTAATAAACCTGAGCTATTGTGTTAGTTTACTGAGAAGTCAAGCAGACTGAGTTCCCTCTGAAACGACTTTATGCCAAAGCTCTCTGTTGCCTTATAAATAGCACAACAAACCTCACCAAAATGTTTACCTGACTCAAAATGAGAGGCAGTACGTCTTATGGAAGCCAAGTGTGCTGCTTTGTAGAAGTGGGGAGGAGGTATTGGTGTAAGGGAGGGAGAGCAGGAAAAATATACTGGCAAAAAAAAGCAATTAGGAGATAGAGAAGCAAAAGAAAAAAAAAAATCTATTTTGGACGATTTCAAACAAGCTTGTCACAACAGCGCCAGGGGACTCGAGCTGTCTGTCTTCCCACGTTGATACGCATGAGCACACACAGACATGGACGCACAGAAACACACACACACACACACACACACGCACCCTACCACGCACACACGTCAGTCTGTGTGAGTTCCTGTGACAGTAGGATCAGTCTGCACCCCACAGGCTGTAACCCCTCGAAAACCCTCTCAAAACGCCTTAATTAAAACGTCTCCCACAATTACAGCACATCCTGATGCTCTGACCTTCACACCTTCCATGAATACTGTGTCATACAGTGTCTCTGTCTGTTCTCACCCCCCACCCCTGCTCTGTCTCACTCTCACACACACACACACACACACACACACACATACAGATGCCATCAAGTCAGAATGTTAAAGCTCGACTTCAGTGTGTACAAAGTGACAGGTTGTTTTGATAATCATTTTATGCTCATATCTTTAGACCAACATGATGTTTATACGTGTGAACTGCAAAAAAGGCTGCATGAGAAATCATTTTGCTGGCTAAGAGGAAACTTAAAGGTTAACAGCTCCATAAATAGCTCTGACTTATAAGCCTTTTTTTTTAAACATTGGAAACTTATTGTGCTCTTGTACATGACAGAGAAGTTGTTGAACTATTTTGCTGTGTGCACACTACTGCTGTTGCTGTTGATGCTGTGGTAGTGGCATCATAAAATGGTCTGGTTAATCTGGTGCTTTGTTAAAAAGTAATAGGTACCTGTGCACTACAACTCCCAAGGTGCGCTTTCATAGGAAACATCTAATCCCCAGCTTAATTAGCTAAAATTAATCAATCCTGCTCTTCCGGAGCCAGTGGCTTCTCCTAACAACTCCAAACAGCAAACTGTTGTAGCGCATAAGTAATCACATTAGAGAATACTGTAGTAAACTGGAATTACCTGAAGTGCCATTAGACTATTCAAGGCACTGACCTTTTTTTTTTTTTTTTTTTTTTTTTTGAAAA
>OOFC01030090.1:0-10326 GCA_900323345.1 Pseudochromis fuscus | reverse complement strand
ATCTGTTAGAAATCCTGCCCCATGCGACTAATGACAGAAAGGTTTGCACCTCGTCTTGAGTCCATGGGGCAGGATTTCTAACAGATGACATTTCTCTTCTTGTTGTTATTTCAGACACGTCTTCATGGTTTGCCGAAGATTTAAAAATATCCGCCTGTTTGTGGGGACAGATGACGCAATGACTTCTGCTCTGACCTGACCAGGTACTTTTTTTGAAACTGCAGGAGAGGAGGGATGAAAAGTTGTACCAGGTACCAAGTTCCAGGTACTTTTTTGACAGTGTAAATGCACCAAAACCAAAGTGAAGCGAAGTGAGTAGGACATAAACCCTCTGTAATAATCACTATGGATGTTCTGTATTGCTGGCCTGATCGAGGTGTGCGATATAATTTGAATTCAAACAGACTGTTAAAAATCAAAGTATAATGTTATTTTACAATGGAATTTGGAAGTTTGAGATATTTATTTAGTTTATTAGTGCTGAAAGATACAGAAGTACTTCATGGTCATTTTCCACACAGAGAAAACAAGATGCTGATCACTTTACCGATGTAGCCAGAGACATTTAATAACACAGGAAACAATCTTAACAAGCATTTTGTTAGTTTGATATAATGGATACTATTAAAAACTAATACTCTGAGCAGAAGTCCAAACCCATTTTCTGTGTAAAGCAACAGGTTGACTCCTTTCTTCTATCACTGGGTTCATGTAATGATATATGATGCTGATTGTGATGAATGAGGCCCTTCATGCTGCCTCTATCAGTACAACAGGATTAGTGAATTCCAAAATACCATCAAAAATGTATTTGATGTGAGGAGATAATGTTTCAAGTCACATCTCCCTCTTTGTATTGACATCCTCTATGTGCGGTTTGGCTCTCTGTTCTGTTACCTGATATAATACGTTCTTTTGAAATTGTGTCTTCACTATATCATTACACTCTCTTTCCTGCACAGTGCAATCTCTTTCTTAGAGAGGGTTTGTTAGAGATACTAACAAAATCTTGCCTTGTTTGTAGCTGACAGAAGGCAGACGGCACCATTTGGAAATGACTAACTGGGCGGGCAAGTTTTTCACAACAGACTTTCAGCTTAAGTAACTGAACATAATTTGCTGGAAGGACGTCCTCTCGTCTGCCTTATTAATGTTTTGACACAGACGTTTGGACACAGTAACAAGACTCATAAGACAGACAAGTTTAATTCCACAAGCTCTTCACTCAGTTCAGACTGGGCTGGTAACAGACAGGCAGTCAGTGAAGGCATACAAAACAGATGAGGAGCAGGCTAAGACTATGAAGGGCTGTGGCAGCAAGACAATGAGGCCAATCTGACACAAGCCCATGTGCATGTGCACGGGGAGGTCATGTGATGCAGGTAGCAGGAACAGAACCTCAGGGGTTGAAAGATCGAGTATATATGGAAAAAATGAAGCAAATAACGTCAACGGTTTGTGAACTTGCATTTTGAAGCCAGGAGTTTAGCGTTTTAATGTGGCCACGTGGAGTTTTGGAGCCAGAAGTGGCCATATTTGGATATGAAGGGAGGAGGGAGGAGGCGGGTCTGATCGTCTAACCTGAGGACACTGCCCATGATGTATGAGGCTTGAGTTCGGGTCTGGTTTGATTACTGGGGAGCAGACCTGTCAATCAAACTGACAACACTCTTAAATACTCCTTTATTTTTATTAAACTTAATATCTATTAATGATGAAATGACTTTCAGATGGACCACCACATCACTAAGAAGAAGAGATGACATCAGAATGACTTGTGGATAAAATATATTGATGGAGTATGTCATGATACAAAATGTGGAGTTTTTTTGAGCCAGCATCTAGCTGCTAACAGCAGTAATGCACTTTTTTTGCACTTCCACCTTGAGACCCAGTTGCTTTGTCTACTTCTATATACGGTCTCTAGTTTGAAATTACAGGACATGTAACTGAGGGGCAACACCAACAAAGAAGCAGATGAGAAAGCAAAGCGGCTGAGGCCTTTAAGCCTTTAATGGGCCTTGTCAGTGTATAGGAATCTGCAAGTCTGCCAACTCTTGATAGACCTGGCTCTTATCAGATATGATGAACTAACCTAAGCTGCCTGGAGACTGTAGAAGAAGTATTCACATTGTTGAGTGAATCTGTTCAGTCTTGTGAGCCACAATGCTAACTCCAGTCGTGCTACACTGGCACATGGCTGATATTGTGCAGACTTTTATATAATGGAACAACTTTTGACTTTGTGTTTTTGCTGCACAGCATGTACCAGACACAGAGCGGTGGATTGTAATAGCCTGTGTTCCGCCACGGTAACAGCTGAATATAAAAACTGGCGGATCCACTGATTCCCTCATTTTCCCCTTATTGAGTTTACTCCTGAGACAGCACAACTAATTAGCTGTCAGACCAGGACAAAGAGATACAGAGGCACACTATAGAGTAATTATATACACTCTCACATGCTCTTATACACACACACACACGCACACACAGACGCGCAAACACACACACACACACATACACACTCAGACTCAAAAGGCTATGTGTTGATGGTGACACTTGACAAGTCAATAAGCCAATGGCTTAGGCTTATCTCCCATCCTGCTTCTCTCCACCACTCCACTCTTTATTGATTGCTTCCATAATTATTCACTTTATCTAAAGCTGGAATTAGCCACCATGTAGCTGCCAGCGAGCCAAAAATCCTGACCCAAAGCATTTACATGCTCGCACTCTTAGGGACTCACAGCCAGCTGTACAGCAAGAAGTACTTATTTTAAAACAGTATTTAGTTGACAGTACAGGCAGAGTGGGAAGTAAGAGGAGTAGGGGGATGACACATTAAACCCAGATGGGTTTATTTTATTTATTTTTTTCTTTTATTGTACAGTTTCAGCAACACTTTCACTGAAATGCACATTGCAAGCTAAGGTACAGATAAACACACTCTGTTTGGTTGCCTGGTGTGATGTGTGCGCTGTAGTTTGCTGTCTGTAAAAAGATAAACTTCTGCCATGCTCTTTGGGATTTTTTCATTTTAGATGGTTGCGATGGAAGTTTGTAGTATTACCTCCAGTTTTCCCCAAAAAATAAGTTATACATCCAAGTTGCAAACTGCGCCCAATGAGCTTTGTCCTAATTGTGCTGCAACCAATCACACTTTTGCTTCTTTCATAAGAAGTAAGAAAGTTTGAAAAGCGCTATTACTTTTTTATTTAATGATGCAATTTGTCTGAAAAGCGGATTGTCTGCTAAACTAAAATCATTCACAAAATATAAGATGTCAGACAAGCAAACAAACCAACAACAAAGAGCTCAACAAACATGGGACACATTTAATTGGCCTATAACAACAAATACAGTTTATATCCAATTTACATTTGATTAGGGCCAAAATGAGCAACTTGCACAGTTGCACACTCAGTCATCATAACTATTTGAAATGGAAATGTCTAGATAGAAAACGATTTCTGAAATATTTAACAAGAATATACTAGAAACACTGTTATAGATGTTTTAACCCTTTACACATTGCACTCATTAAAATACTACAATGTTACTGTTTTTTTTAACCTTTCATTTTGTTGTTATGTACGCATTACGATATTCCTGTTATGTTAAAAATCAAGGTCAACAAAGTCACCATCTATAAATACTGGTTGGTCTAAGGTTAAAAAAAAAATCCAACAAGTGTATATATGATGAATATATGTGGTTATACTGCATCACAGAAAAACCTTTGATTGTCATGGCAGAATTTGATGAGTCATGTTGATAAAACCACAGCTCATCAATTATAATGACAAGCACACGATTTCTCTAAATTAACCTATGACTAACACTAAAAAGTTAAACTACAAAATCATAAATTGCCATTTATATTCCCTACTAAAACTGTGGCATGGCTAATGTTTAATTACCACCTTCTGTTTCAAATCGTTGAAAGCAAAATAAAAAAAGGAGACTGTTGATTGCCTTGTCCTTTACCTGCCACTTTTCCTTTCAGATCTGTTCCTTAATTAGATTAGGTGAGAAATTAAAGATGGAGTGTTTATCTTCTGCTCTGAGAAAGTGTAATTTGGGGATGGCAGTTGTTTGCAAATGAATTTCGGTAAAAACCGTCTTCATCAAATGTATCAAAGACTGTAACATTGTAATCTGAACATATGTGTGTGTGTTTGCCCACAAATGCTGGTAAGTGTTGGTGTTTTGCTGTCTCCTCCTATAAAATCAGTGCTTAAACAGTCTAATCCATCAGAGTACTCAATAGGTTATGTGCCAATAAACAAGCTCTCTCGGACTCCTATCAACGCCATCGATCCGCTTCATCAATACCTGACACTGTGGAGTCACTGTGCTCCCATCCTGTCCATCAATGGCTGATCAGTCAGTTTGAAACTCTTTAAGCAAATAACCCTGGAGAGCACTGCATAATGTGCTGTTAATACCGACACGCTGTATGTAGCCGAAAAACACACACCAAACAACACACATGCAAAGCTTTGATGTGGATGTTTTTCCTCTGTTGTATGAGAGCTGACATACCCAATCCAATCAATAATTATTAGTGTGTCGATAACCTCGGCTGCAATTTTTCTGTGACAGAATCTGTGGTCTTTTGAAAGTGGTAACAAGTGCAAAAATAGAGGGCATTATTAATGGGAGAGTCACACATACAGGCCCACACACTCCCACGGCAGAATACTGCAGTGTGCTCTCCAACAACTGTTTCAAATAGCTTTACGACTATCAACTAGGAACCTATTATCACTCCCCTTCCATTTCAACTACAAGTTTTTTCAGTCCATTCGATCAATTCTTCTCTCCATTTCACATCAAGATACGCTCATTCTTCGCTCTTTGCTTTTTACCACCCATCTGTCTTTTCTGACTGCTCTCTGCTCTGCTCTGCTGGAGGAAAACACAGAAAATATATTCCTATAATGGTTACTTTATGGGCTTCCCCCGTTTTTCTCAGTATATCATATCAATCTTATATCTTGAAACAAGGTGCACCACTGAGAGCTTAGTGTAAATGTAAAAATGAGGATGTATGCAGTAGGGGATGACTCCCTCCTCACTAGTGCTTGTAGATGTGGTCTCCCGGGCTGATAACAGAGACTGATTTGTCTCAGTGATGTCATTAATCACATCTATCTTAACTGGATTTCTTGTGAATTTCCCTGTGATCTGATCATGGAAAAGCACAGCCACTTTTTATCACTGCTGTGGGAAGATGTGGAGATTCAGCAACTCAACAAGGCAGATGATCTGTGAGCCACAGGATTCACACACTGCAGGAGGGGTGCGGTCTCGTGTTCACCGTTTGCAGAGCGAGACAAGAGGCGCATTTCACAAAGACTGACAGATGATTGGCTCTTGTTTTCTCCTCTGAAGCATCAACATAAACCTTTTTTCAGGTCAGATTGGACACACACTCCACTCTTGAACTGCTAGTGGATACTTTTATTTTCTAACAAAAAACAACAACAAAAATAACAAAACCAGGTGTCCTGAAAATGTGAAAGAAGGAAAACTTGAAAGTGGCAAAGAAAGAGGCAGAAAGTCATGATGTAATTTAAACATTTTTCAGATATAGTAATTGCTTTCACCAGTGACGTGCGGTGAGGTTCATGGCTGGTGAGGCACTGACTTCATCACAATCAGATTTACAAACATATGAAAACCCTACAGAGCAGCTTTTTCACCATTTGATTGGCAGCAGTTAACGGGTTATGTTTAAATGTCATATAATCTTCTTTACACATTCAACCTGTAGCACACAAAAAAAGCACATTTAATAAAAAAAAACAAATGTTATTATGGTCTTACCTTAACCTAACATAAATGGATGGCTGCACTTGACTTGCTAACTGTAGACTGTAGCTTGTTGTCACTTATTCTGCAGCTGAGGAGTCACAAGAAGGCTCCCTGGGATCACTACTGCCCCCTACCATGAGGCAGGTGAACTGCGCGCCTCACCTACTGCCTTCTCGCAGCTGTTTTATGATTGCTCAGCACAAGACACACATTACACACAAACAAAATCCACTGTACATTATATACATCAGCTAAACTATGGAAATTTAGTTTATATAGCAAAAGTGTTTGAATATTTTACTAGCAACATACAGAGAGATAGCAATACGGTCTCACTGCATAGCATGTCACAGTTAGCCGAGTCATTGCGCAATCTATGGTGAGGCTCAGCTGGCTGCTGCCTCAACGCACGTCTCTGCTCACAATTTGAACGGTAAATGTGATAATTCAGCCATCTTGAATAAAAATAATCTAAAACTGGTGAAGTTAAATGGGAAATAACTTTATAGTACAATCACTGGAAAAATAAACCATTTAATTAATTTTTTTCTTCCCATCCTGCCTCCCCTGACTGCACGTCACTGGTTTTCACGATGGGAGAAGACACTCAGCAGTTTAGCTCACGCATTAAAAATAAATACCTATTGACATACATACATCCTGAATGAGTGTGTACACATTTTAAATATCTGTACATCATTAATTTACAGTTACGGATGGTGTCCAGAAACATTGAAGGTAGAGATTCACCTGGTGCTAGCAATTTGTGAACAGTACAAAAAATACATAATAAGGCTTTAAAATTAAGAATCACTATTACTATTAAAAAGTGTGTTTGATGGCCAAAAACTACAGCCTCATTGGATATGCATCTGGTTTTCCAGTCATGCTTTCATCTGCTGATGTATGTGCTGATGACCTCTCCAGAGGTTTTCAGCAGTGATGTGTGTACTGGGCTTGCATTAGGACCTACAGCAGCAAGAAAGATGTGTTCCAACATTCATCTCTCTGGGCTTTGTGGGAAGGCTGGACTCCCCACTTCACCCCAGATGGCTAGGTTCAGTGGACTAGTTAAGACATTACGTCCTTTGTGGGTCAGCTCTTTCCAGTCCATGACCTGCTCTCACGCCCTCTGCTGTCTCATGGTGACAGCTCTGCAGGATCACCCAGGCTACACTGCGGCTCTAACTTCCTACTGTGCCATTCTGCCATCTTTCCTTTCTCTTGGCCTTGATGTGTTGAAGAGTGAGGGACCAGCTGTTTCTCGGATCACTAGTCACGCTTGGTCATTGTGACTCAGCTTGCTGGATGCTGTCCTTCTTTGCTCTCCACTTCCTCCCAGTCTTGACCGCAATCCCCGCCTGAGCCAGTCTTAGATTGTTATAGTCCCTATATATTGTCCTCATGTCATAGTTCATCCTTCAGGGATTTCAGGAGCTTGAGCTTCATGTTTCTTCCAAACTGAGGGTGATGCTGCTGAGGCTTCTGGGAAATCTCTACCATCTACTTTGGCTTCTGAAGTTCTTCTCCAGGGATCCTACGGTGGACATGAGGACTGACCATGGTCTCTGACAACCTTCTGACCCACCAGACTAGACCTTCATCTTCATCTCTAATGCAAGGCAGATTAATGAGGTTGTAATAGTACAGATCTGCCAGTACCCGACCATAGTGATCTTCATGTGTTTGTGGGGGGTCCTTTACATCCTCCTGCTCTCTGTCAAATCTCTCCATTATAAGACCTATACAGTTATTCATGTAATTGTTTGCAACCGTTAATCCACACCTCCCCTTGTTTTCACATCAAGCATACAATCTACATTATTGTTACAACCGATGTCTTGGTAGCTTGTCACGTCTGGATTCAAGCCTTTCCTGGAGGTCTGCTTCAAGCCACTGAACTTGTCACATGGTGGCTCAGGGACTGGGTGTTGCTGGTCCCTGTCTGTGAGCAGGTACTGTACCTTTGGATTGTGACAGTACCGCTCCATTCAAATATTTCATCTGTGAATCTTGACACCACGACTGCAGACCTTTCTACATCTGACTGCTAAGCTAGTCAATTATCCATTGTCAGTAATATCAACTGAGTTAGGTTTCTGCCTTTTGAGTTGTTGTTGGTGAAAATGGAGCTCTGACCCACATAAACTGATAGAAAATGAAAAGATGGATAAACACATGTATAGATGAACAGACTAGACAGAAGTAGGGAGTACAGGGGAATATAAGAGGAGTCTAGACATGAGGGAAAGTCAGAGGACGGGAGCTGAGTTAAGAAAACTCTGATTCTTTCTCTCTGTTCTCTTCCCCCTGTCTGCCCTTTAGAGGAGATGAAAAGAAAAGCAGTGTCGAATGGTGAGAGGGTAACAGAAGAGGACAGAGAGAAAAGAGCAGTGTGTGGTGAATAGAGGTGAGTAGATGGAAAGAAGCGCAATGAAAAACGAGGAGGAGAGGAAGATTAGAAAGAAGGGAAACAGGAACAGGGTATGAGGAAGGGAGGGGTGTGGAGTGGAGTGGAAAGGTGACATTTGGTGACCAGGGGCTATTTGTGGTGACATTTTCACACCTCTGCTCATCTCTAATGCCAGGACAATGTGCTCTTGCTCGTTTGTCACCCGCCTTCCTAACAAGCTTGTTACCACTTCCACCGCTGCCTCTGCTGCCCCTAATGTGCATGTTTGTGTGCATGGACCACCACATTTTGTGCTTCTTACACTCAAATTGCCAAACTGTTTTATATCAGGGAGAATACTGTACCCATATGACCAAAAATGCTTTTTCACCTTTTGTGGAATATTTCCATTTTTAGCTTCTTGCCCAGCAACAGGAAAAACAGGAAAGTTTTTATCAATGCCTGTTCATATTTTTCTCATTGTAAAAGATGCAGACTCCATGAAAGAAATCATAAAGAGCCCAAAATATGTCATATTATCTCAGGTGGCACAGTTTCTACTCCTACTTGTATCAGAAGTAAGATTTTTAGACTAATTAAAGCACTGCAGAGATGTGAGTTGTACTGGTACTGTATGGGTAACTGGGACGATCAGTACACACAGGGAGTAAGCATAGATGTACATGCCAAGAACATACCAAAAAATATATATAAGGAATAAACAAAAGCATATTAATTAAAGAAAACAAGAAACATTGTGGTCAGTAGAAGACTCTGTGCTATCCAGAATCTCCTGCTGGCATGAAAACTACTGTGGTTTTAAGCAAGTCTCTCCAACTTCACAAAAATAGATATCTTAAATATCTCTGTGCGAGCGCATGTACGCCGCAAAATGCGTTATAAATACTTACGCATACTGCGTACTGTGTGCAAGCCTGTGTGTAAGTTCTGCCTCATCACTCAAATGATTTAGTCTTTTCAACACTTTGATCAGACTGCTTCGTGATGATGATGGACTGTGAAAGGCAGAGAGGCTGCTGTGTAAAATGATGAAATCTCTCTTTATAGTGTTTCATGTTAGGGCGTGACACTTCTCATTAATTTGAATTGCTCCTGTCTAAGTTGGTCTAGAAGTTGTGTGATGGGATACAGTGATAGGCTACAACTCTGAAGGATCCTCTGTTCAAGAAGAACATATTGTAGTAGGCAACCTTTACACCTGAATCACAATATATATAAATGTTATATATTTTCGCCTGAGCTTCCAAACCACCTTAAGAGAGACCAGGCCTGTCAATGAAACTAACCACACCCCTAAATATTCTTCATGTTGGAAATTATTATCTACTTACCGAATTTTCCGCACTATAGGTGCACCTAAAAGCCTTTAATTTTCTCAAAAACCAACAGTGCGCCTTATAATCCGATGCGCCTTATATATGGATCAATATTGCTTAATTATGACTACCGTAGTCAGGGGAGATCCGTATATTGTGATTGCACTAATGTTTGATTTACTGTAGCGGTGTCAGACTGTTTCTTTTACGTGTTTACTGAATCAGGGAAAAGTTCCCCTCCATGTTTGTGATGCACTAACTACGTGATAAAAAGTTGCACTACCTGTTGGTAAAAGATGACACTAAGTCACTGACGTTACCTCGGGGAAAAAAATAAAACAGCTGTTCATGTAGCTTTGAACTGTGACAAATGGAGCTAGAAATACATTGTTTTCAACGAAGGCGGCGCAAATACCGGTAAGAGCTACCGGTACGTACGGTACTGTATTGTGAATGCACTAGCTTGTTTTGGGAGTGAACGGAGTTGTCAGAACGTTGGTTTGTTTTCTATTAATAAAGTTTGACTGACTGACTTTAGCGCAGCTCGATCTAGTGGATGGATAATGCAACCCCAGCCACTACAGTAGTTTTTATTCTATGCGCCATATAATGCGGTGCGCCTTATATACAAAAACAGTTTTAAAATAGGCCATTCATTGAAGGTGCGCCTTATAATCCAATGCACCTTATAGTGCAGAAAATACGGTAATTGTGATGTGACTTTCAGCTGGACCATCATGATTTGAATGATGTGGAAAAATGTATTGACTGAGT
>OOFC01030089.1:10724-29452 GCA_900323345.1 Pseudochromis fuscus | reverse complement strand
TGAGCTGTTTAATCCAGACCTGGGAAAATATTGGACTAAGTACATGCTGGGTTGTTTTAAATCAGTAAGAGTGGCTGTTATTACCCAATATTTTATTGTTTTAACTCAATATTTTGTAGTTTTTATCAAACATTTAGTTGTTTTTACCCAACATTTTGAAGTTTTATCCAACATTTTATTGTTGATACTCAATATTTGGTTGGTTTTATCCAATATTTTATGTTTTTACTCAGTATTTTGTTGTTTTTATCAAACATTTTGTTGTTTTTATTCAATATTTAGTTGTTTTTATCCAACATTTTATTGTTGTTACTCAATATTTAGTTGTTTCCATCCAATGTTTTATGCTTTTACTTGGTATTTAGTAGTTTTTATCAAACATTTAGTTGTTTTTACCAAACATTTTGAAGTTTTATCCAACACTTTGTTTTGTTGTTTTTATCCAAAATGTTATTTTTATCTACCATTTTATTGTTTTTAGCCATCATTTTCTTGTTTGTGCACCCATCTTACTGGTATAAATTAACCCAGCATGTTAGTCTAATATTTACCCAGTTCTGGGTTTTTGTACCAATCACTGTCGTCTATTTTGGGTTTTCACTTCCACCTAAACTTCATATTTCATCAGCCCTGGTGTTTGGTTTATCTCTCCTGCCCTGTGTGTAGTGACGGGAGGTGGATTTGGGGAGAGGAAGGGTCAGCAGTCCTCGTCGCAGGCCGAACTGGAGCGGCAGCAGATCCTGAACGAGATGAAGAAGAAAACGCCGCTGCTGACGGACAGCAGCTGGATTCGCCAGCGCTCCTCCAGCACTGCCATAAACAAGGAGGCTGACATACCGCCCATGCGCAGGTACAGTGCAGCCCCTCTGTTGTGTGATGGTGGTGGTTAACGGTTTACATTTACTAACATAATGGTAACTTATGCTGTGTGGAAAAGCTAAAACTGTTATTCAGAGTCTGGCTGCTACTCTGTCTTTTGATTGAATCTGGTGAATTTGATCCTCACATGAAGACAGTTGGTAGCCAGACGGTTTACTTGCCTTTACTAACCAGCTAACGGAGAGCGGGGTGGTTGTGTGGCGTGGGTTGGCTTTGCAGGGGCGAATCTCTTGACAACTTGGACGCCTCCTACAACAGCTGGCGCTCATCGTGGACACCCAGAAGCAACTCTTATGTCCAGAACTACTCCCGGCCTCACTCTGCCCTCTCTGGGAGCACCTCCATGTACGGTGGCGGGTCTGGGGCCCAGCGGCCCGGCTCCTCCTCCACTCTGCCTTCCTCCTATTCCATGGGCTCCCTCCGAGGCGGGGCAGGAACCCCCTCGTCCCCTTGGTCCCGGCAGTCGTCTTCCCCCTCGCCCTCTTCCCCATCACCCACCACCTCTCCAGAGCCCATGCCTGAGGCGCCCTCCCCTCAGCAGCGGAGCAGGTACAATCAATAATGCTGCTTTGCTTAAGGCTCTAACCACTCACTGGTATACTGGGCTGGGAAATCTTTTTCAAGGTGGTGCTGTTTGAACCAGGTCTCAGAATGGGGAGCATTTTTAAAACTTCTCTCTTCATAAGCATAATATTGTTTTCTTCCACATTCAACAGGTTATTTAATCATATGCAGTTGTGTCGTGTTTATTTTCACTTGCATACATTATTTTAATACCTACACTGAGCACTATCCAGATTTTCTGTAAGCTGTTCACTGTGTTTGCCGCTAATTGTTTCTCTGCCAAGATTAGCATTCACAACAGTTCAGTTAGACTGAGAAATTATTTTTTACACGACAATAAATCCTAATTAAAGCATAATTTCAGTTGACTTTCAAACCGAGTGAATAAAATAATATCCACATGATGTTTTAATTTAGCTTTTTCATCAGGGGTGGATCCATATCCAAACACAACAGGATGATATTTGTATCTTTCAAATTATACATCAGTCCAACCCCGGTGTATACCATGTGTTGTGTGTGTGTGTGTACATTCATACATGCTTGTGTCATGTATGCGAGTGTGGCTCTTCAATCACAGCTGTACGTTCTGTAATCCAGGTCAGTGAGTGGCAAGAAAATCTGTACGTTCTGTGACACCCCGCTGGGAAAGGGAGCGGCCATGATCATCGAGTCCCTTGGACTCTGTTATCATTTGGGCTGTTTTAAGGTGAGAGTCGGACTGCTGTCTGCCCCGGAGCACTACGGCAGCGCATCTTGGCCGATCCTCAAAAAACTAACCTGATCACTCTTTTCCTCGTTTTACTAATCTCGTCAGTCTTGGTGAATATTAAGCTCCTGATCTCTTCACAGCTGAACGAAGTGTGTTTTCTGTGCCAAACTAATCACTTTGTGTCTTTTTTTTTTTTTTTTTTTTAAATCAATGATGAACCTCAGATGTTGATTCGTTTGACAGTTTTGATCTGATGCTGATCCTCTGTACCGACCTTCACTTTCATTCTTCTTCTGCGTTAATTCGTCTGTTTCTGTGCACACAAGGCCTTTGGTTTGTCTGTCCTCATCACTCTGACATCAACCAGTTGAGTAGCTCGTTAATTCTTCCCTTTCCTGAATGTCCGCAGTGTATCGACTGTAAGTCCGACCTCGGAGGATCGGAGGCCGGGGCTGAAGTCAGAATACGGAACAAGCAGCTCTACTGTAACTCCTGCTACATGCGATTCAAAAGTGAGCGCTTCATCAAGCTGACCGCCGTCGGGGGAGGTATTCATTTTGCATATTTAACGCATCTGTTTGTTTTCTTTCAGCTGGCCAGCCAACAGCTATGTGATGTGTCTGTACTCCAGCAGATCGACGAAGAGACTACTTGTGACAACAACCCATGAACCTTAACATTTAAAGCCATTGCAAATAAGTGGGACACTTGGTTTGGACATACTTCCATTTATGGCTCTAAAAGAAAAAAAAACAAACACCTAATGATGAGAATCATATTTGTTTTTACAGTGTGCGATTGATGGGGGCAAGCTTGCAAAGATGTTATCTACTTTTATGTTTATATCGTGTTAAGTATTACAGCTGTACAAAGTTTAAGGGTTCTGCATGCGCCAGAGTTTTAAGATGTTTTAGCCGTGAAACTAGTCAAGCAATGCATCGTCTGTAAGATTGCAGAGGAGGATTTGACCTTCACGTAGACAGATTTTATAGAGAGGACCCTGCAGGATCATCTCCTCTTTTTCATGCTTCTTTTTCCACCGAGTCTCGTGGTATTAACATGTTTGTCGACCGAGGTATTCCTATCATGTCTATGTGCCTTTTCATTCATAAGAGGGAGAAGTAATTAAGATTACTAAGATGTTCTTATAACATATTTAAAACAAAAAAACATCTGCTTGGATAGCACTTGGAGGATTGTACACGAAAGCAGGGTTTCCATGCGAGGAGTATACTTTATAATTAATGGCAAACAGTAACATTGTAAATAAAAGGACTAAAAGCTCATATTGTGTGTGTGGTTTTTTTTTCCAATAGTACAATTGCATAATTATTCGTAATGATATTTTAGTGTATGATGTAAGGCTTTTCCTGCCTCTGTAATCAGAAATCATTATACTCATCGCTCTCAGTCTGTCCCCCTCGTTCTCTGTTTCTCTGTAGTGCCACAGTCATAATGAAAGGAATTTCAATGAGCTTTTGTGCTAAGGTTCAGAGGACCTGCCTGCTCTGTGTTCTCCAAAGCCAATTTGTCATGCATATTTTATTCAGTGTGCATGCATTACAATTGATTAGACTTTGATAGGCTATTTTCCAAATATATTCTGTCATTCTGGTTGTTTCGTGAAATCACATGTGCATAAACATGTATTGAATATTCATACAAAAAGGAGGAACACTCCTGATGGTTCACTTTGCCGCCACCGATTGCATTTTAACGCAAGGTAAGAAATCGTCCTCATTTCCCATAAATGGAAATTCAAGCAATATACTGTATGGAAATAAGTTGGACCAAGCATAAATTGGCTCTGTATTTTTTAGGTGAAGCACAAACAGCCCCCGGAGGCGGGCGTCTCAGATTCTCAGATTCCTCTTTTAGATTTTTCTTGGCGCTCTTATGGGAGAAAGATTTTAATCCTAATGCTTAGAAAACAAGGGCGGCCCGAGTGACGCCGAGCAGTCGAGTGGCTGAAAAATATAAAACCTCCCAGAATAAGTATCCCATGTTTTTGCCTCCAAAGCCAAGGCCACATCCAGCCTTTGTGGTGGGCTCTGACGTGGAGAATTGAATAGCTAGTGTATGTATGTGTGTGTGTGTGTGTGTGTGTTTACTGGGGCTTACAGAGAAACAGGATGCTTGACTGCTCCAAAGAATAAGGTCCGTAAAGAGATGGAGCACAGATGGAGGAGCTTAGATAGGCCTGCTCTACCCTCCATCAAAACCTCATTCCTAATTCCTCCAGCTCACTTTTCCGCTCCTCCTTAATGCTCTCCCACTGGGAGGAAGCACAATTTCACATTTTTCTGGATTTCCAGGCAGGACCTTGGCATGCGAATGTTTTTTTGACCTTACAGTGAACACTCGAGTGATTCCGATAATCAGGCTCCATTTTCAACACCACAGTCCTTTTTGGGGGATTCATCTTTTTTATGGCTTAGGAGGAGCTTGGAGTGGCCTGAAGGGGGCACTGTGATATAGCTTTTCACCCAGAAATACTCAAATTATCTTTTATCAGCAGCTGGATGATGATGCTGTTGCTTGCCCAGCTGAGCATGTTATTTGACATTACATACTTTAAGAAAAGAGGAGATGCTGTTTTGGGGGATGCAGCCACACACATATAAAAGCTCCATGCATGCAGCAGGTTTTATATTGTTTTGTATTAACACATTTGAGTCACTTCTGACCAGCACAAAGACACCATTTGAACACATCTCAGACAAGCAGCGCCTACTGCCACTTGGCATTTAGAGGGAAGCATTTCACACTTTAGAGAGGCCACAAGTCTTTAATTTACCTGCAGCATGAACTGATGCTATAATTAGTCATGTAATTACAGACACTGTCTCACCAGACCTGTTGCCATGGCTTGCAGGCACCATGCATGCAGCGCAAAGTGCTGTCACACCTTCAATTAACTACAGGGATTAAAGAAAATGCACTCTAAGTAAATCAGTAAATTCCCAACACACTGGGATGAATCCGTGAGGCTATTCATCCTTCATGGCTGCATAGATTTTTTTCTCAGTGGAGAGGCAATTCAATAAATCACTAAAATATGATTCCACAAATATAAATCACAGGACAGTGAAAACATAGCGTTTACAGTGATTGTGATGCTTTCATGTAAGCTGCAATTAAGTTGGAAATTACAGCTCTTCAGGCTAAATGATGACCGTGCTGGGTTGGTTTGATTACAGCACATGTCTGCAGCAATTTGAAATAATTTCAAAATGTTTCTAGATGTAGATGGATGTGGTGCTGAATGTAATTTGTATTAAATTAATGAATTGGCTGGTAAAGACTACGTGGAGTGAATATATTAACAAACACATACATGTGCACTCCAACAGTTCAGGCATTTATTTTATTTATCCAACGATCTTTTATGTACAAATATTAGTAGTTGTATTTCTGTTGTCATCTAAATTAAAGTAATCATCACATGGAGTAAGTAACAAACCGCACCTGCCATTTATTTGCTGATTAATACCAGATTATTATCTCTCTTCCGCAAACATTAACGCATTTTTAGGCTTGCATAAAAATTATTGATCCGTGACCTTTCATTCAATGAGGAATTGATCAACCCAGATCCCTACTTGTCTTCATTACAAATGCTGACTCTAATCCCTGACTCACAAAAGGGCAGAGCTCATTTGAATAAGACTCAACCTTATTGCAGAGGTCTGTTTTGACTAAAAAAAAAAAAACAGTAAAACATGACACGATGATGCTTTCTGAGGTTTTTTCTTCTTCTCTGCGTTTGCTATTTTGACAAAAGAGGGACATTTTTCTCCTGTTTTCTAAAGAACAGCGTCTCTGCATGGAAACGGTCCAACAACCCAGAGAATTATTCATCCACGTGATGAAAAACAAAACACAAAAAGGCCCCACTTTATCTTTGTCCCCCCCTGCAAACGCTCCATGCAGTCATGTTACAACCGGGAACAAGAAACATCTGCGATTTCTGTCAGTGACCTTAAAGAAAACACCTTGATTTATGTTTGTTTCTTCAGCTGAGGGACAAAAAAAGTAGCATCACTGGCGACAAGATGCATTTGGGTTGCTTTTCCATTTGGCGGGGAAAAGAAAAGGAGTGTGGAAAGTGTTACATGGCTCTAAAATGATAAGACTGCATGGTCACAGCTGGGGCACCGTGATATGCTTGAGACTGCATTATGCCTAGGGTGACAAGGGACCAAGTTTTCTGTTCTCATATTAATTCATCGTGCTTCAGTCCTATAGTCGAGCGTGAGCTGGAATACTGATTCTCAGTTAAGCATTTTCTGCTCTTTATCGGGTGTTTTTGTGTGTTTTGAGGGGGAGAGCTATAATTAACCAAGACCGGATTCGATCAAATTTATCCACATGGAAGACATTATACTCCAGTCACTGCTGCTGGATGCTGCAGCACGATTCATCAAAGCAGTGCTACCTTTGCAGTTTGCTGCATCTGCTTGAGCAGCATCCCTACAGGAGGGCGGTCGGGTGACAGAAGTTGCTGCAGTGCATCTTGGTTACACGTCACCTTCCCGCAATTACCCGCCTCTGTTCCCCTGCACCTTATCCTCGCTCGTCACCCAGCATTGAACTTAATTAGAATTTTATCAGAGGAAAACTTAAAAGACAAGATGGCACACTCTCAAACGTGCCCTTTCATTTGATGTCAGGAGATTGGTCTTGACGTTTTTTGGCTTACGCACATCGCCGCGGTGACAGACAGGGCGGCATATGATTGTGTTTGTACCCTGCCACCCACAACACTCAGCCCACTGTCACACACTCACATTAGCTGATGCAGAAATGTCTTTTACCACCTACAGGTAATTATCATTTTTGGCTGCTCATAACGTTACACCAGGTGCACATGATAAGTGACACAAGCAAAAAAAAAAAAAACACATATTACTACAACTACAAATGTGTCACGTTCAGCCTCTCACTCATCACACTTCTCACCCCCCCACACCACAGTATATCACCATAGTCTGCCAGCTCCAGCTCTAATTCTCTGGCAGCTGTGGTGCCAAAAAACACTGTAGATTAATAGAATATAACAAGCTTATAAAATGAAGTCATTTTCTATAATTACAATATGATAAAAAAAATCTGTGCGTCATTTCTGTCTTTTTACGCAAGGAACAAGAACACTTTTGTAAAATTATAGACCCAAAATAATTTTATTACCACCAGTTTAAGTTGAAATTTGAGAAATATGTATCATGTGAATTTAGGATACTTTTGTCTATTCAGAGTCATAGGTTTTTCATGTTCTTTAACAATAGAAATGTAAATTCACTATTTTTGCAATTTTATATTTTTGTGTATTATAAAATAAAGGAACAAATAGAGACTTTTTAATTGCTCAGTCCTGCAGTAGAAAAACAAAACTACTCCCTGTGTCTTATCAGTAATCAACAGGTGTAGCAGGCTTCAGCTTCACCCTGCTCTTCTTTCCAGTTATTACATAAACATAATGTCTTTCCATCAAGTGATATTCTGAGACACCTTTGCAGATCTTATTTTGATTTGACTCAGCACGCATTAAAAAGCCATCAGCTAATGGAGGTTATGTTAATTAGCCAGCAACCTACTGCGGGTGAAGTCTGCCGGTGACATTTTCTACTTAAAAGTCTGCTTTGTTTTCACCTTGTGTCTGCAAACACATATCCAAGAAAGTTTTATATGTGACTAAGTATATTTAAAGGTGCTGTCAATTACTGTAACTGATTGAACCTCTATTCAAGATATGTGGTATAGGAAGTCTAAGTAGGCAACATAAGTCAGGAGACAGACATAATCATAAAGTAAATAAAATTAAAGCACACCACTGTATTGTTGTGTATCTTTGCTGAAGCTGCAGAAGGAAACTGGTTCCTTAATGAACACATGAGACCTTGAATGAAACCTTGAACTTCTGTGAATGAAATATTTAAAAAATAAACACTGCAGCGGCAAGAATACATCCATCCTTTGTAAACACAGTAAAGGGAATTCATATGATTTATTAAGGATTTGGAAGTGGTGCAGGCTAATGCCGTTCATATTGTCCTGTAGAGCAGCGGTGCCCAACCTTTTTTGCACCACGGAGCGGTTGAATGTCGGCATTATTTTCACGGACCAGCCTTCAAGGTGTGGCAGATAAATACAGTGAAAATAATATAACACGACCGGCATAAAAAGTTCTCCTCTAACCCTTTGCAAAGAAGCTCTCCAAAGACGTTTGTATTTTATTCATGTGACCCAGACAAGCGTATTGACGTGTCAAGAGGCAATGGCAAAAAATAAGTGGAAGAGAATCTGGTTGTTCCTTTCAAAATAAAATGTCTTTCAGGCTCTAATAATCAATGCAACGGAAGTTATATTTTTATTTTTTCTTTGTGTGTGGCCCGGTAACAACTGCCCCACGGACCGGTACTGTTCCCCGGCCCAGTGGTTGGGGACCACTGGGATACAGCATTTAAAACAAATGTCTGTGTTAGTTACATGAGTGGAAATTGAGGTTGTCTACAAAGTTTCTACTTGTGGAGGTTATCTCCTGGTTCACTCATTTCATTCAAATGAGATGACTGAGTTAAAATTACCTCAAAATTGGGATGATCGTTTTTTTTTTAAAGTTAGGAAAAGAAACTGTAATGAAAACAAACTGATTTTTATTTCCTGCAATCTTTCGTCACGCCTGCTATTATATTGTTTTGTGTGTATGTGTGTGGTGTGTGTGGGGTTTCTGGTGATTTCACACAAAAAATAAAAAATTTCCTGGATGGTAAACAAACAAATGCAAGGATAACATTCACTCTGATTTTGGTAGTAGATATTTTATCAATAAAAGCCACAACTCTCCATGGGGAGGGAAGATAGGGGATCATCTACTGTTAAAATCCAACAGGGAAAAAAAAGTGAATAATTCATGCCTCTTTTCCTTTGGTAAATTGAAACAAATTGACTGTTTGTGTTTTGTTTGTTTGTGGTGCACAGAGCTTGAGTCCCTGTAAATCTACTGTCATGCTCCTTGATAATAAAACAGACATTCTCCTTCTGTATTTATGCTTTTGTTTTTGCCGAAAAAGATCAGAAAAGAAGCTGCGAGGCTGCAATGAATACAACCAAGTGGCCAAGTGGGAAATTCCTCTCCACCCCCTGGAAGTAAAATTCTCTGAAAATCAAAGGATAATTCCACAATAGGCGGACTCTTATTTTGATAAATAAACACTAGGTCTGTCTCTAGCCGGTCACACAAGACGAATTCGCATCATTATCGGGCGCGATCATTGGTTAACAGTCCGCAGACTGCACACTGATCAAACAGCACAATGCAGCAGCTCCACTTGTTAGTCTCAAACTGTCACCCCAGGGATCTGCCTTTGGGAATCCACAGCCCTGAGGGCAAGATGCTCAGCAACATTTGGCACAGCACTTTTTCTCTTTTTTTTTTTTTTTGCCTTGACACACAACACACAATATGGCAGTTTGTGTAAGCCACTGCTGTCTAAAATCAACATCAGTAGGAGTGTTTACTTACATCTAAAATTAATTGGTTCACATTTACGTGATGACCTACTGTCGAAGTCGCCTTGTCAGCTCCTTTCAGCTGTGGCCTCCCCCCACCCGTGGGACTTTTTTTTTTCTGGTGGGAAGGCATCCGGCCCCAAACCCTCAAACACAGCATCTTAACCTTTTCCTCTGAGGAACAGGCTGCTGCTGAATGCACAAAAGTGGCTTGACATTAAGCAAACTGAAACTGCTGGTATTGGAAGGAGTCTGAGGTGACGTGGTCTAAGGACCTTTAGCCAAGGAGCGCGTCAGCAGAAGTTCTTAAGTGTACAGCCCGGACCTTAGAGGTCGGGATAATTCCACTGCTCCAACACTGTCTTTTTCACAGCAGATAAAAAGGTTAGATACCCGCTGTGAGAGCGCAGATGACTGGGAGAAACTGCATCACCACTATATATAGCTGCTCTTAGTATTGGAAACTATCAAAGTCACATGAATCACTAACTCCAGTCACATTTGCTCAGTCTGGTTCGTCAAGGTCACACAAGGAAAGAAAAAGACAAACACTGTGTTTACAGACTGATGCACAACAAGTTGTCTCAATCAAAACAGGAGGATATTGTTTTCAAAAGTACTTTTACTGGTACTGTCTGGTAATGGTGCAATGATATACCACAGCAGTATTATGTACAAAATGAACAAAAACACACCACAACACTTAAATCTGTATCTTAGATGTTTAACATCAGAGTCATCAAGCTCATACTGTATTTATGTAGGTGATGGATGATGGACAGCCGGTGTTTTCTTGGTGAAGACACCCAAATGTACAACAGTGTTTTTTGGAAAATTTCTTCCTTTTGATGTAAAATAAATAAATAAATACCAGGGTAATTAGCTGAGAAAGTTCTTACTGTCGTCCTTATTGGAAAGGACTTTATCCCAATGAGACTTTTCTTTTTCCACAGTGTACACATGACATCAATCGTCATCAAAGACTTTACCTCACACTGCTTACTCCTGCAAACTCATTTGTACTGTTAATTTGTCTTTTGTCCCTCATGGGGTTTTGTTTTGTTGTCCAACATGATAACATTTTTTAATTGGGCCTCGAAAACTGGTTAAACATAGCTACAGTTACTGCGCTTCATATCATATCAACTGATACGAGATTTCTGACGAGATTAGTGTCCGGATTAAAGGTAATGATGAACATGACTTGTACAGTCAGAGAGCACAAACCTCCACCAAGGGATAACCCAGCTGTACTGATGCTATAGACTGAACACTGATGCCCACTTGTGGTGAAATAGCAACACTACCTTGTTAAAACATGCACTCAGTATAACAGATGGGGATTTTTTTGTTGTTTTTCAGTGTTTGATCCCCTGATTTTGGCCTTCAGTAATATCCTATCCCTATAAAATATCTTAAATTATCCCCCCCCAGTGTTGCTAATGGATTAACCAGCATACAAACAACCTCCATGACAGAGCTCGTAAAATCCAGTGAGTCACCTGCACAGTATTATTTACTAATTCCCCAGTTTACCATCTAAAGCATAACAAACTCTAAACCTTAACTCCACTGTTTTAAAGAGTAAAATGTTCTTTATTCCTTATATATATTTTTTCTGATTGCTGCACAATAGTCACTTGGTATTTTGCTGACAAAGAGTTTCCATTGCAAACACCTGATCACCCAAGAGACTATGGTACATTGTTACAAATTACACTACGCAGTGGTATAACATCCTGAAAAAAAAAAAGCCCCACTCTGCACCAGCAGTCTTATTTTGCCAATAATTTTTTTGTACATTTGAACGTATTAGCTGTGAGTATTCACTTGAGGACCTGTTCTTCTGCTTCCACTCGATAATTTGTGCATTTCCAATCCGCCCTCTAAGGGACTTTACAGGAGTGGTTGATTTATGTGTGCAGAATAAATGCTAACAAATTATTTTTTTTGTCTCGACTGCAATGTGCTAACAAAGCGATTTTGGGTAATGTATACGGAAGTTAAAAAATGCTAACGAAACATTTTAGCAAACAAGTCGCTAACAATATGTTTTCTGGGGCGGGGTGGGATCGGGATCGGTCTCTGGTGGTGGTGGTGGTGAGGTGAATCGGGGATTTATTTCACGCTGTAATAACTCCAGCAACAATTGGTTGGTGAGTTAGCGCCATGGGATGGTGATCGCCGTGGTCAGCTCCTCCCTCAAAGTAGGAATCAAAGCAAAATCTCATTAATTAGACGATAACTCTGAGCGTGCTTTAAAAAGTACCACTATATACGGGTGTGGTGATATTTCTTACCATGAAAACACTCACACACACACTCACACACACAAACAGTCCACTCCTGCTCACACAGGGATGTGCTCAGTGGAACACTTTGAACCAGTACAGCATCATTAGCGTGCTAGGTTGCCAGAGGCTATGGGAAAGGGCTACCACACACAGCTCAGGCAGCTCACAGTGTCTTCTGCAAAGCCCAGGAGGTTCATTATAGAGACACGAGCTTCCAGTAGCCGGCACATTGTGAACCAGAGGAAAGTTATCATGGCAATGATTCAACTGCCTGTATCTTTCACTCAAAAGGGATTTCCTTGCCTTGGCTTGCCTTCCTTAGGCTCGTTTTAACAAATGGCGGGGGACACTCTCAAGGCGCTTTGTCATTATCTTAAAGGGAAAGTCACCACTGGATACAAGCAAAACTGACAGTGTGTTTTTAAATTGATACATACCTTCCAGCGGTATGTGTATATGCTAATTTATACCAAAGGTAGTTATTTGCACACACAACTACAAAACACCTACACTTGGCGAGACGGTTTGTTCCAGCAGCATCCACGGCGTGCACTTTGGGTCCTCATCTATTCACGCCGACAGCTGGATTCAACACACAGGTGAAATTACAGCAGAATATCATTATCTGAAGGCATTTGCTGACCTTGACAGTGCATGAAGTGCAGCTCCTCTCGTCTCCTCCCCTCCGAACAGGAGAACAGAGCGGGTGAGAACAAACACGTTGCCTAATCCATGCTGAAGTCAGCGCTCTCAGGAGATGAAATGCAAAAGCAAAGTTTTCTCCCCCCCAAATCTCTCCTCCCTCACCCCCTCCTTTTCTCTCTCTTTCTTTCTCGCATCCCCCCTCCATCCCCCCTCCTCAACTATTTTCTCTCCTCGTCGCCCTCCCATCTCAAGAACGGTGTCACTTTCACTACTCTCTCGGAAAAGTGCTGTCAGCGCTTGTCTCAAAGTGCTGAGAAATTTCAGAAAGTCTCTGGAAGTAACCCTACACTTGTCAAGTCTAAGTGGTACATATCCGGTACATCGCAGCCTCAGAAAGTCAAAAAACTACAACTAATGGGGATTCTGCAGATTTTGCAAGGTCCAATGTCCAAAACTGCAAAAACTAAACTTTACTTGCAGCCGTGGCCGAACTGAAAATGATAACTTCATTGATTCTAGCAGCAACTTATAACCTCTAATAACCATTTGTAGGACAAGTCTTAAATTCAAATTGATTTTTTTCCCTCATTTTAAATGTTTGGCTCTACCAACTACAACTGAATATATTTTTTTAATTCATTTATTTTTTAAATTTCAGATTAGCTGTCATCCAGCAGACTCTTTTTGGACCATAGTTACTTATGACCAGCAAGTATTCATTAAAATCTGATGACTTTATTGATTCTACATTGATTTGCAGTGACAACAGAGCACTTGCATGAATGGATTTTTGTTTCATTTATTGCAACTACCTATGAATAGAAGTAAACTTAAGGAAACGTTTCGTTAAATCAAAGGACTTTATTTTGCATATCTAATTTCAGAAACAAGTGATGTAAATGCTTAACATGTGTGAGTCATACTGTTCAGTTTGAATGTCACTTTCAAACTGGAAGCTTGGAAACGAACTTTGACCAAAGCTTTTATGTGTAGCATCTCAATTTTTTATAGTTTTTTCAAGTTACCTCAGTACCTGCTGAGTCAGGAAGCCAGTTGTTTTGTTGTTGTTGTTGTTTTTCATATAAACTGACAGTACAGCCTTAATCAGTCTAAGCCACAGACTGTAGATAGAAATGGACGAAACAACCAGGTCTCAGAGTGCAATACACCCATTGGCCACTAGAGCCTGGCTTCAAAAAAACTCTTGCTCCAACTGACTTCAATTCAATTCAATAGATTTTTTTTCACAAGTCATTCTGATGTCATTAGCTAAAGTAAATTCTGGTGGTCCATCTAAGAAAAAAACAAACAAAAAACATTATTAACTCGATGTTAGGAGTACACATTGGCCAGCACCCTAGGGTTCAAAGATGAGACTTATATCCTCACTTCTCCATTCATATCCAAATATGGTCACTTCTGGCTGCAAAAAAAAACATGACAACATTTAAATGCCAAACCCCTGGTTTTAAAATGTGACTGAGTGTTTATAGAAATGGATGAAGCAAGTGGGCTCAAAAAGGAGGTGAAGGCAGAAGTGCAAAAAAAGTGCAATACTCCAGATGACCACTGGATGCTGCTCCAAAAAGTTCCAATTCAAACATCATCATTTTCAATCATGAAATACTCATTAACTAAAGTTAACTCTTCTTATTAGTGATCTGGTCCATCTGAAAAAAACAAAACCTCCTCACTCCTCCCTTCATATCCAAATGTGGTCACTTCTGGCTCCAAACAACCAAGATGGCGACGTCCACACTTGCTTCGTCCATTTCTATCACTGCAAATAGTACATTTAAATTCAAACCTATTCCTTTTGGTGAACAAACATCAAAGACATACATGCATATCTTGGCTCCTCATGAAAATTTTAACATTGTTTCACATTTACGCTGAGATACCAACACGAAGAAGTCACTGAGGTCACCTGTACACCTGAAAAATGCTGGTGTCGCCCTGCCTTTGGCCGACTTCGTGTACACGCTGGCAACTGTCACGCCCTGATGAGTGAAGGATGACTGGCGCAACTCCCTCTGCTTTTATAAATCTGCTCCTTTTTGGCTTTGGCTCCCATCCCTTAATTAATTCCCGTCTCTAAATGAAATTAAATGGGTTTTAGCACTCCTACACCATCTATATACTTTTCATTACCCCCCAGTCTTCCGTAATCATTAATTAGTTTGAGTGTTTTATGTATTTACTGTGATTTTGATGAAATGCCAGCGAGCAAAATAAGTGGGGATAAAGGGGAGGGAGTGAAGGGAGAAGGATGGGAGGGAAAAAAAAAAGTGTTTATGTGTCAATTATGTGCTAGCATGGTATCTTGAGTAGAAGATGCCAAGCCTTGTATATTATTTATTGCTGCTAACAGACAAAATGCAGTGAGGAGATGAGTAATCGTGGCCCTGGGCATCTGCGGTACAGTAGATCCCAGACAAGTGCCAGGGTGCCATTCATGCCACAGTAAATTTTCTTCTCACTTTTGATATTAATCATTGCTTGCATTAGTGATGCAAATTTCCTTCTTTTTTCCATCGCACCACTATCAGTTCTGCCTCTCACTTTTTTCTCTCCCAGTCTGTCTAAATTTTTCATGCTTCGCTCCCTTTTCTTTGGCACCTCAAATGTGTAGACAGACAGTCACAAGCCTGTCAAAACCAAATGTTACAACAGAGAGGGAGGATAAATGAAGTGAAAGAACATCAAACACGTGCTTTTATTTTATATATATATATATTTTCTTTCTTTTATTCGACTGTAAATCTGCTACTTTTTTCATCTTAGCAGAAATACTAATTAAAAACGAGATGGAAAGGTCAGTGTAGCACTACCTCAGGCAAATGTCAGGGTAAACAGAGGCAAGCCACAGTTTCACATGCTCTCGTTTTCCCATCGCTTGCTCGCACAGTGATTTTTTTTTTTGCTGCTAACCTGTTCCCCGCTCTCATAAATGACCTCCTGTATACAACACACACATCCCCTGCTCACTCTCCTCCCTGCTGCATCACTCCCCGAGCACCTTTTCCCACAATGGCCCACTGAATCATGTGACAGAGCCTCTTGAGCTTCGGTAATACCACTTCTTTAGCTCCCAGTCACAGAAAAAGGGGGGAGATGGCTCTTTAAGGACCCTCCGGCTTTAGGGGAAGGAGGATCTGAATGGAGCATACCCCATGGACAGATACTTCTTTTATTGGCTGTAGGTTGCCATCTTTCCATACCCCACCCCACTCCCCACCACCACCACCTCCTGGCTGCCGTCCACACTGTGATATTTCACTGTTGCCAGATGCCACATTAGAGGAAGCAGTGTTGTTCACCCTGCAAGCTACACATGCCTCCGTCTCAGGGAGATGCAAGTAAAGAGAGGGAAGAGATGAGAAAGGAGTCAAATGATCCATAACATATTATTCTGTCATTTGAAAATAGCATTATAAGGCGAGCCGTCTCACCAGCACCTAATGCTCTGCCTTCCCCGAGGCCCGTTAGGTGGCATTTCCTGCACATTCAGAAAAAAAATATTAATTAATGTGTTTATGAGTGAACTGCATGCTAATGAAAAGGTATTAATTTATAAAAATGTTTTGGAAAACATAAATGAATTTTAGATCTGCACCTTTTTTTTTTTTTTGGAGCCTTTCTGCAGCAGCTTGGTTTCTTATTCAAGGACACTGTCACGGGTGGACACTCACTTTGTGCCAATCGATCGTGTGACCTTTTGGTTAAAGGAAAAAAAGCTCTCTCGCTACCTGCCACCTGACAATCCAGCACTTGCATTTTTTTTTTCCTCAACATATCCAGAAACGGCTAAGGAGGTGGAATTAAATGACACCTCACGCCTTTAACACCATCCTGTTACTCCATTATGTAAGCTTCCTCAAATGTGTGTAAACTGTAGTTTCAGTTTGAGATGGGGGGAAAGTTCTAGGTAAAAACTCAAATATCATTTCGCTATCTGGGTTGTGAGTATATATTTTTTCAATCTCTTTGTTTTTTGTAAAAGTTAAATATCCACATTGACCGAAAAGTAAATATCCATAATGACCGACCACCCCCGTCTGCATGAAATGGTTTGGTCCTGCCTTAGCGCACTCATCGTGACAGTGCTGCAGCAGTGAGTAGTTGCACCAGAGCTACAGTGCTGCTAACAGTGCTAAAATAAAATCCAATTTTCAAAACAGGAAAGAGAGAAAAGAGAGAGGCAAAAGAAAGGTGTCAATATATGAGCCAGTGTTTCTCCAACAAAGGTGGGTAGCTTAGCCTACAGTCTGTGAGTGGTAGAAATGAACCTGTTAGCTTAATGTCCATAGTGAAATAAGCTAGCTGCAGACTAATGTGAGTAACTAATGTAATCAGTGCAGGTGAATGTTTAACAAGATATTCATAATAAATCAGTTGTCCCTGCTCCTTTAGACTTCACAACAGATGAGTCAGCAACAGGCCTGTCTCCCCATAACCGTCCCCTGTCTCCCTGTCCCAGTGAAGAAGGTGAGCGACACTGTGTCCAATCACATGTTAGCATCATGGCAAGAAGTCTGTGGAAATCTCTGTCTCTTCCTCTTTTTACCATTTCAAAAAATAAAACTAAACATTTTTTATTTTACAATAAAAATTACATTGAGACTGTAAAAGATAGACTTAAGCAGATTTTGTAGGGTCTCTTGCATGAAATAGTGAATTACATACTGTATGCAGACTGTTATACACTATAAATATTGCACTGGTAGTATTGAACTATAAGAAGCTAGATAATTGCAAGCCTTTAGAGTTGGAGTTGTAAAGCTTTTAATGTGTCAGTTAGGTCCTAGAGATGTGGTGGCAACACCTGCACAGGGGGGCCCAATGTGATTTTTTTTTCATGGGGCCCAGAATTCCTGGTGGTGCCCCTGGTTTGAGACTGGATGCAGCAACCGGGTCTCAAAAGTGAGGCCAACACAGAAGTGCAAAAAAAGTGCAATACCCCGAGTGGCCACTAGATGCTGGCTCCAAAAGATGTATCCTGCAGCTGACTTCAGTTCAAAAATCATAATTTTTCACATATCTTTCTGATGATATTACCGAAAGAGATATTTGGGTTCAAAAAGAGGAACATTTGGGGCGTGGTTAGTTTGATTGACAGGTCTGGTATCAAATGAGACTAGCCCTGAACTTGAGTCAGGGTTCCTACGCAAGTATGGAAAGTGTGGAAAATGGAAATGAGTGTATGGAAAAATATTCATGTTATAGGAATAATGAAAATAAACAATTAATTACAAAGTTTATTTACATGATACACATCTATTTACTCAAATGTAGCAAGTAAATTGAAGGTTTTTTTGTTTTTTTTAACCGAGAAGTCTGGAGATTAAAGTCTCCAGACTCTCATAGTGTCATTTTGTTTGAGTCCCGCCTCTTCACTCTTCCCTTTATATCCAAATATGGTCACTTTTTACTCCAAAAAACCAACAAATCCCAAACTTCTGGCTTCAAAATGCCACGAACCAACAGGAGATGTCACATTATCCATTCTCCATACACTCTATGGTTTGATCCCATTTTCACCAAGAATGTGGTGAAACATTTAATCCTCTTAACAGCGTCCGTTTTTTCCCACATGGTCAAAATAAACCGTCTGATCTCTCCTGTTCAGCCAATCAATGCCTGTTTTTTTCTCCCCGCCCAGTCGCACGAAATGAAAGCATAGCATCGAGTGTACGAATCCTTCCATTGATTGCAGACTCGAGAAGAAGTTCAAAAGATTAAAAAAAAACAAAACTTTTGTCTTTTCTTTTCCTCCCAGATCAAGTAGATCTCAACAGGCTGCACCCGATCATTTGTATGCTGCAGTTCATTTTTTCAGCTCATTCACACGCTGATCGATGGAAACTGGAAGAGGATTTCGTGTCGCTCTGCAAATTAGGCCTCTCCGTCAGCCCCTCGCCCGTTTCATCTCCGAGCTTGTGTTTGCAGAAGGCGGGAGAAGGTAACGTTTCCAGGCGCACACACGGGTCCCGCATTGAAGTTTTCCACCTACACACTCGGTGTATAGACGGTGAAAGTGGGAAGAGTGGCACGCTGCTCCACAGACAAGAGGAAACCCTTTGAAAGCCGAGTAGAAAGTGTTTACAGTTGCCTCGTGGAAA
>OOFC01030085.1:11146-33032 GCA_900323345.1 Pseudochromis fuscus | reverse complement strand
GGTGGGGGGTAAATTATTGAATAAAACTTAAAAAGAGCGATTTATGCTGGCTTATTGCATTTGCACTTGAGAAGGTTAAAGGGTGGGAAATTGAGGAGGATTGGCAAAATTGAACTGTTCTTAATACTGCTAATTTCCACTGCATTACCCTGATTATTTATTAGATTAGGGGATTGTGAGTTTGGACAGAAACAACTTCTTTCTGACGATGACTGTTTCTATGTTTTGGAAAGGTGGAGTGAGGCCATGTCGGGCAGGGACAAAAAAACCTGTATTTGTCATACTGATTTTCGCTTTTGATATCTATTTTCATGCTTTTTGCGACGCTTAGGACACTGTCAAAACAGCCTTTCTTTATCATTTCATGCATTGATTTTGAAAAGATTCACTGTTATATGTTTTTTCAAGGTAATCTGGGTTTTTTGTATTTCCCCATCAGCAATGAAAGCACATGTAATCACAAGAGCAGACCATTAATTTCAGCAACTGAACTGAATGTCATTTTCAGCCACTAACATTTTGGAGACTTAGCTATTCATGAAGTGGTTGAGAAACAAAAATCTGAATTTTTTGCTTACACAAAGTGATAAATTAAGAACTAGGGGGATAGTTCAGCACCTGTATATGCCCCTGATATATCTGATCTGTTTGTTTATGCTTCAGTGCTGTGCCACTTTAAAAGTCGGGCCAGGTTATTCTCTGGACTCTACGTGTCTTGTTTCGAGTTCTTTAGGGGAAGCTTTAAGATGGCCCTGCACAAGAAACACAGGGTTATAATTGCACTTGATAATGATCATAACGTTTACAGTATTTTTTTTTTTTTTTTTTGGGAGGGGGGGGAGAAATGTGATCTGTCATAAATAAAACAGGGCTGTATTAGAATGGCTGAGATGATGGATGAATGTAAAATGTAGCACTGCTTTGGCGAGGGTCCAAGCCCTGATTGATGATAGTAAAATATTGCATCTCTTTTTTTTATATGACTCTTTTTTTTCCTTTAATTGCAGACTCTTCAAAATAGGCCATATTATATTATAAAACTAATCAGACTGTAAGGCCGGGTAATGTTGTAACCTAAAGCTTTGGTGTAACAGTGATTTTTAAACTGATGTGAAACAGGTCTTCCAGTGTAGTGAACAGCAAATATTTGCAAAACTGAGCAAGGTTCAAGTACAGGCTTTTATTACTCTATTTTTTATTTAATTCTTTATCCCGATGCCTGTGTATGTCTCTAATGTTTAAACAACAAGATTTAGCAAATTATATCTTTATATCATTTTTAATTTATTCAGCTTCAGTTGATTTTGTAAGAGAATAAAGACATTCACCATCTTAATTACTGATCACTTCTACTTTTGTCAGCCAACAAGTAACAGTCATGTAAATGGATATCTGTAAATTTGTGAATGAACCAGATTTACAGTTCAGATTACAGAATAGCTTGGAGCTTGAACAACCTGCCACTCAAAAATCTGAACCGTGCATACTCCACTGTTAAACTGAGCAGTAAGTATGACATACATGTAATCAATCAACCAATATCTTTGTATTTTTATGCACAATAAATCTTTTCATTTGGAGTTACTAAGATGTTTTTTTTAAATGTAATACTTTTTCATAGCCACTAAATATATAGGAAAATTGAAGTCAGCTATTATTAGTATGAAACAGTAAATAATATTGGGCGGGAAACATTGAAATACTCCACAGTAGTGATAAAGGGGTGTGGAGCAGTGCCTTAGACTGTGAATGTGTGGGTGTGGATGTGGATGTGTGCCATAACTTTATGTTTGGAGAAAAACAAGACCAACAACCTACTGTATAGTCAGAGAATACTGACACTGAGAGATTTATTTTCTCTTGAAATTGTGATTCAAAACTGTAAGATTGGCCTCTAAAAATGTTTTAAATTAAACTGTATTTCTTTATGTTTTTCCATCATGTCATTCTTTAAAAAGAAAGTGTGCTAGATCACCAGCCCGATTAAGTTGAATTTATTATGAACAGATTCACAAAACTAAATTTAACAGCTTTTCAAAAACAATTCGGTCACTGCCATGGGCCGGACGCTCTCACATTGTCTATCAGATTGACAAACAAAATCTGACATCTATATATGATTTAGATTCTAGTCAAACGTGTTCAGCCACTTCATATTTATGGTGAGGCGTTTGATAGTGTCTTCCTCCTTTAACATCAGCTTCAACCAGTTTGTTCACTTTTTCTGCCTCACTGCAAAAGGTTAGACTTCCAGTCAACCGAAAATACCAGTCTCTTTTGATTGCTTAGGGTCTTTTTTTTTCTTGTGCAGGGTAAATGGAATGATGTTGCACTATTAACTGAGAAATTCTCAGAGAATGTCATGGCTGACCTAAAGATGAGCTCTATTTGAGGTGACTGAAAGAGATACTTCTGTAAAATGTATGTAATTTTATGTATTTTTACATGTTTCCTTGATTGAAACCAGTGTCTCATTAACAGCAAACTCATTCACCTGGATGATCATAAAAAATGGCTAAATAAGAAATGGGATGGCTTAAAAAAAAAGAGCTATTTTCACATTTTGTTGCAAATAAATTCTTACTTACTATGTAAAACCTTACACAGTGCTCTGTTCATCCCCCATTACTGTAAAGCTAATGGGCACAGTCGGTTTTGCTCCATTGAATGGTTTCTCCGGAAAACAATACATTTATATGCAAAGAGACACTTGTATCATAAAATGCATGCCATTAAGACACTCACCCCAACCCAACAAAACCTCTGATCTTTATGCACCATGTATTTTATGCTGAATAACTGTTGTCACTGTTAGCAAACGAAGACCGTGGAGTCTTGCAATTAGCGGGGCTGTATTTTTTAATATACACCCTAGCCTTTCATTGAATGTTTGCATAAAGTTTAATCTCTTGTAATAATGACAGCAAAGTAGTGATAAAGAGTGGAATACATACACTAACTACCCAGTTGAGTGTGCATTTAAACATTCAACAGACTCAAAAAAATGCACTAAAAGTTTGTATGTGTATGTATGTGTCTTTGAACATAATGCCAGCACTTTAGAACTACTTAGAAAAATGAAAGAAAAGAGAAATAGGGGTTAGGCAAATGAGGGGTAAATGCAACTTTTAAAGCCATGTGTTCAGAGCGCTGACAATCAGAATAGGGATGAGACCCAAAGTGCACTATGGGAGATATGACATGACTTGCTGTGCTCTTGCTATTTGCTTTGTCTTTCTCCAGCTTGCTTTGGTCTGTGCTAGCTTACTTTCCAGAGTGGAGGGACACGGTGATGTTAACTCTTGCCTCTTTGGTTTTAAGTGTGTCTTTGCAACAAGGACTGACTCATACCTTGGTGCTTCGTGAAAAGAGCTGTCCCATGTTGGCGTGTACCATATCTGTCTGGTAAGAAAGGGTCGAACTTGGTCCCAGATCTGGGCATATTGGTAACCTCTCGATGGACGATAATACAAATGTAAAGGAGGATCTTATCATGCAACCCTACACTTCGATCATGGCAATGTTCTTCACTATCAACAGGGCTTGGACCAGGCAAACTGGGATGGGACAATTTCAGTGTTGATACTGCTTTATGTTTCAAATGAAAAATGTTAAAATGTTTATGCGCCTTTTGACCTAAAGCATCAATAATATATACAACAGAAATGCAAGTTGCCACTTTTGATGTTGCATAAGAATCTACCTTTCATTCCCATCATGGCATATGCCATCCCCAGTTTTAAGTTGTATAGTCCAAGAGTACCTGATTTGTTTAAATGCAATACAGAAAAATCTGCTTTCTAATAAAAGTCCTTACTTCACCTTATACTGACCACCTCTCTTTTTTTCTTCATTTGTGTGTTTCCAATACACAACAGGATTCCCATTTGGAAGTTTAATATATTGTAGAAATACAAACATGTCAGTGAGGAAGTATCATTCTCACTGTGCTTATTGTTGTATAGTGAAATACTTGTGACAACTATATTACACTTTGCAGAATAATTCAGTGAAATTCCCTCAAGGACAATTTCCAGGACTTTACTGCCGGTTTCATCATACAGAAAACTTAATAGATTTCAAATTATTTGTACCAATTCAGACTGGGTTTTCATGCATTGTAAAAAGATGCATTTGCAATGATTTTCCAATTTCCAGATAACTATTCTGGTAAGGTGAAACACATGCAAAGTTATTAATGTGATTACAGTGGTATAAGTTTGATTAAAAAACACACATACTACAGTTTATTACACTTAAACTACAGCAACACATTGATACATAGGCATGCCAAGGTATACAGTATTTACATAATAGTATAACTCCCCAATAATATTTCAAAAATCCTGTTTCTATCATACATGTTGTCATTTTCTGCATTGGTGGGCATATTCATATACTGATTTTACTAAAACCTATTATCAGTCAATACACTTTGTGTATTAGCAATCAGCAAAGCAGCCATACTTTACTAAAGTGGGTTATAAAGTCAGTTGTTTCTATGTAGTCTCTGTGTTATAAAAAATATTTAAAACTATAAAGAGTTACAGTTGAATTGTGATCATCGCTGGCCTGTTACATTTATAATAATTCCAGGAATTATTGAGTATTTTTTGGAAACTGGTCAATAGTGTTTCCTCATAAATATGTACATTGCTAGAAAATATGTCTAACGATACATGTAATTTTATTTTATTTTTTAACTTAATACATTAGATATTGTCTCCACTTCGTAAGAGGGGGTGTGTGAACTTGGTGCTGTGCTCTCAGGATGCTCTGGTATCGATTTGTCATCCTGGTGTTTTTTTTCTACGGCAAAATCGCGCGGCGTGTGTTCAGTTGTCCCGATGTGGTTCACCTAAACTTTGTCTCGATAAATTAACTAATACATCAGACCTGTGGGAGTAACAACAGCTTCTTTTCTTCGGGATGAGTGACGATACGGACTCCCCTCCCGAGAGGGAGATGAAGGTAGGCTCTGTTATCCACAGGTAGTGTTGACAGGTTAGCATGGTTATGCTACTTCGTCAGTTCATCCTAAATGGTGCTGGCTAGCTTAGCCAGTTAGCTAGCTAATGTGTGGAGTTTAGGGTTTTTGGTACAGCTAACCCAAAGCTTTAGCAAACCATGTTCATAACTTTGACACAAGTAAAAGTTAAAGACCTCACTAAGTGTTTAAGAAAAAGCTGTTGCAACAACTTAAATCTCCTTAGTGTTTACCCAGCTATTTATGCTAGCACCGTAGCTACTAGCACACAAATGTACTCTTCTTGAGAGTTGAATACAAACATGTCTGAGGGGTAATAATCATGCTTAGTAAAGAGTAAAATTAAATAATCTGACACATAGCACTTTTTTGCTTGCTTGTTTTTGCTATGGCATTATTAAAAGCTAAGAGAGTTAGATGATTAGCTAACTGTGTTGTTACAGACTACTCCAGTGTAGTATATGTATGTATATATGTGAGTGTGTGTGTGTGTGTAAATTTGTTTTCATGCTTCACGTTTTTTTGTTTGTTTGATTGTTTTTCTATGTTGGAGGCGATATGGTTTAGTTTCGTTTCAGTCGGCGATGACTCAACAGTGTGTTGATCTGGACTGCCTCCTTGTTTTTCTTTTTCCAGGACTTTCAGTTTCGTCAGATGAAGAAAGCAAAAGTTTTTGAGGTTTCTGAAGATTTGCCAAAAGACAGATCCAGTCTGCTCACCATCTCAAACAAATTTGGTTTGACTTTTGTGGGTCTTGACAGAACATTCAAAGTATATTTAACTCAAGATATTCTGGCTGCTAATAATGTGGATGGTAACTCCTATGAAATAGGTATGAATATGGTTGTAGAAGATTGAATTTTTTAACTTTAATTCCTGCCATTTCCATTTTTGTCTTTGACTCACATTTCACTGCAATTGTCCTCTGTATTCTAGTCAAAGGCATACCGGCAGTGGCTGAGGTAACAGTGGAACTGGCTCTGCACCACTTGGCTCTCAGTTGTGATGAACTCACTTTGTCAGTATGTGGCCTGTTCGAAGAGACAGGCTTGTTCCTCACATTCTACGATGTCCGTGCCTTCATGAACAAGGTAGTTTCCTCTACTTAATGTGCCAGTTTGCTACACTAACATCCCACTTCTTTAAAGTTTTGCCAGAGTCACTGTAGCAAAGGTAAAAAGACACCTGAAGATGCAGTTGCAAGTTTTGCTGCACTGTGATTTCAAATGGTTGCTGTAGGTCCCAAGATAATTGCAGACATCGTGGTAATAGCTGTCCAGTGATGAATGTAAACATGGAAATTACCAATCTTTTTTATATTAAAAAAATCACCTGAAAAGAGAAAATTACACAGAAAAGCCATTAATTTACTCTTTTATTTTCATCTTTTGAGAATGATTTTCTTTATGTTACATACAGCTAAACTGTTAAAAGGTAGGACATACACAGTAATTTTTATTCAGCAATCAAGGCAAGATTTCAGTATTAACAAATTCCAGTATAAATTTGGTTATTACTTCTAACTAAAAATTCAAATATCAAATCTCCTTGTAGCTGCTAAATTTAATAACTTTCCCGGTGATTTTTAAAAATGTACTTTGTATTCTCTGCTTTTCCAGGCGAGAACACAGAAGTTACCTTTTGCGTCCCTGCAGCCAGCTGTATCTCCTGTCACTTCAGTGCAGGACCTGAAGTGGAATCCTGCCCAGGCGTCCATGTTGGCTGCCTGTCTGTCCGACGGCAGTATGATGGTTTTGGACGTCAATGATGTTGTGAAAGTGCAGGCTGAGCTACCTGCTTCAAGTGGCATTACCTGCAGTGAGTGAGACTTAACGTAATCATTGAGTTTACCTGTGCTCTATATCTCTGATGTCACTCACTTGTGGTTTGTGTACTTTGTTTAACTCAGTTTGTTGGAGTCCTAAAGGAAAGCAAGTGGCTGCAGGAAAAATGAATGCCACAGTCAGTCAGTACACACCAGTGAGTGAACCAAATTCCTTGTAACTCAAAAGGAAACGGTTATTACTTTTTGAAAGCTGCGGCAAATGATTTTCTGCTCTGTTTTAAAAAGGCACTAGAGGAAAAGAAAGTTATCCCATGTCCACACTTCTACACAACTGATGAACCTGTCAAAGGTAAGATGGCCATTCCTGTCTCTATAAAAACATGAGATAAGATCTGCTTATGTATTACACCAGTCGTCCTGTTACTTTACTTTTATTTAAATTTTATGACTGTGTTTTGTCTTCAGCTAATGTCTCTTTTCCCCTTTGTCTCTTACAGCTTTGGATGTGCTGTGGCTGAAAACGTATGTGTTTGCTGTGGTGTATGCTGCTGCAGATGGCTCTCTTGAGACCCCTCCTGAGCTGGTGCTGATCTCCCTCCCTGTGAGTGCACCAGACGTCCGTAGTCCACTCACTTCACATAATCACGAATGGACTTTTGCTAGCTTGCACCCACACATTCTTTAGTAACACAACAGCAAAGTGAAGAAACAAATGCAGCACTAGATTCTCTGCCAGGTTTTGTGCTGTAGCTTTAAAGACCAAATTATTTTACTGCATTATGGTGTTACCACACCTTTTTTTTTTTTATAGTGACACCTCTTTATGGTAAATTTTGTTATTTTATGTATATTTTCTTTTTGTTTTGTTGATTGCTTAGGCCACAATTTTTATTTCTTTCTATAAACTGTGTCACGTATAAACAGTTTCCTTGAAATAGTTCAGTATTTCAAATTTGTGCACAGGGGCTTAAAATCTTTTCAGACCATCTCTTCAGCTAAAGACAACATCTCCCAGAAAACACTTTTCAATTGGAAATAAAATTGTAATGTAACAAGGCAAAAAATACCCAACTGCTAAAACATGCTTTTGTTTTATTTTTACAGAAAAAGGACGAGAAAGTGGAGACAAAGTATCTGAACTTTGGGGACAGTGTGTACGGCAGCTGCACCGAGCGACAGCATCACTACTTCCTTAGTCACGTTGAGGATTGGTAAGAGTGATCCCGGTGTATAGCCATGTATCCTTTGTGTGTTAGGTCAAATGTGTTGTTTGAAATGTTTATTATTTAATTTTAATGGCCGGTTGTTGGTTGTTTCATCCAGGGACCTTGTGTTTGCGGCTTCAGCAGCTTCCATTGAGGTCAGCGTCATTGCCAGACAAGACGACAAGGTATGTAATTAGAAAAAATCTGAAACAGTTATGTGTGAAGATGTCTTGTGTTTATATGATAGTGTTTTGAATATAGCTTGTTTACATCTCCTTAGTCTAGTAAGTATAAAAGTTTGACAGAGGGTTAGATAACTATTGTACAAAGTAGAAACCTGATGTCTCACACTAAACTGTTTTTTTCAATGACAGTGAGGTCAGATTGTGGACAAGCTAAAGTTTTATCAATTAATAAAACAAATGCCATCATAAAATAAAATTAGGCTTGACTGAAGCTACAACTGATTACATGAGGTGCTAACGTTCGCTGTAGTTTACTCTTACAAATGTATTCAGATTTAATGTATCGTTTGTTTACTGTCCCTGGCTGTGTGTTACTTTTTAGATGTGGGAACTTTGGCTTCTGGAAGATGCGAGCAGGGCAGAGCTTCCAGTGACTGAGTCAAGCGACGACACTTTGCCCCTCGGCTTGGCTATAGACTACACGAGCCAGCAGGAGATCCACATCAGTATGTGCATTTGGTCCTCTGGGTATTGTCTCCTTACTCTTGTCTGAGCAGGCCAAAGCCAAAACTCAGATGGTTGTTAGATAATTCAGTATTGAAGCCCAGTAAAGTCTTTATAGCACTTTTTAACAAAAATATAGTTTTTTTTCTTTTCCTAAAATGTATTTAGATTTTTTTTATTTACCGTATTTTCCAGACTATTGAGCACACCTGTCTATAAGCCGCTAGTGCATTTATTTGAACAGTTTCATGTGGTCCACTCTGACCGGGTCTGATGTGATGAGGCTAAATGTATCGGTGGCACGGAGCTTGCTAGCTTGTAAAAAGCTAATGAGCTTCGTGCCGCCGATACATGAGCCACACCGGTGTTTAAGCCTGCAGGGTTCAAAGTGGCGGAAAAAATTAGCAGCTTATAGTCTGAAAAATACGGTAGTTATTTTTTTTAAGAATTTGAGCAAAGGACTTATTCTTTTTATTCCACTAATGTTATTTTAATCAACCATGGTCCTGTGGGAGAATTCATATAATGATTTAAGTTGTTCTAGAGCACCAGTAAATACAGAGCAGTTGGCTTTCGACTAATCCAAGTGTACAGTCGTGTCGGTGCAGCCCAGTTTTTTAAATTAAAGTTGAGTTAGAGATCTTGCTCTACCATTGCTGCTTGGAATGATTGAACTGTTTTATGGCTGTATTGGAATCACAGGACTTGTGTATCAGTGAGGTGTAGTACTATGACTTATCATCCTTCAATATTTGGAGGTGTTTATGATGATTTTAATGTGAATTCTTCATGATATGAGCTGGAAGAAGTTAGCAAAAACAGCATCATGTCAGATATAGACAGGTGGTGGTGGGCTCTGGTAGCCGCTGTATCATAAGACACGTGGAGACCGTCTCGTTCAGCGATCATGCGGTATACAAGTCAGCATCCATCACTCGCTCACCACAGCCAGGAGACCTGCTACAGCGGCCAATAGACAAAAGTTTACTTCACTTTGTATTTTATATTTAATTTCATAATAGTCGGTGTTTTCCCTTGCACTGCATTCCAGTGTGTGTTTTTCAACTTCAGAGCGGTTTGTGTCGAGCGCTCCTGTAATGATCAGGTGAAGCTCAGATCCGTCGGGCTTTCTTTGTGCGTACAGCATCCACTGCAGTGCTGTATTGCAGCGTGTGTAAAGAATAGTGATAAGCTACCGTCTCAGTACACTGTTTTATCTTAACTGGCCCAGTCCGCCAGACATTCACGTAGAGCTGCTGTTGCTGTCTAGTCACATCTCTCCCCGTTCAATCTGCAAACTCCCTCCCCATCACAGGAGGTGGGGGGGGGAACCTGCAATTTGAGGTACATTATGACATGATTGTAGTCTGATCAAAACCTTGATCCAAAGTGAGACATTAGATAGGCAAAGCAAAAGGGAGAGTAACGAGAGAGTTATCTGTGGAGGGGGAAAAAAATGCACTCATTAAAATGGCTCAGACAAGCGAGAGGACCATAACAAACAACAAAGCCCAGACAATCCTGTTGCAGAATGCTGATGAGGTTTACCGTGTGCCTCTCCCGTCTGTTCACTCTCTCGTTCACCCTCTATCTCCTTGCTTCTCAAATAGCTTTCAAACTTTAGTTTCATAACTGAAAAACGCTAGACGCTGTGTTTTTGTTCTCTGCATTGTGTGCATATTTAGTGGAGAACTTTTGGATCGCTCTGTTTCCTGAAGCGTATTACCTGTCTGGAGTTGTCTGTGTCGTCTCAAGTACATATTTGTATATTTACAGTGAATACATATGTATTTTTGTGTGTGGGTGTTTGTGGTAGGTAAAGGAATAATGCAGACTGTAAAATGCTAACACGCTTTCATATTGTTGAAAGCATGCATATAGCACATGGAAAAACAATAGAAGGAAAATACATGATGGACAGTTCAGGGTAATTAATGAAAATGATGAGAAAAGATGGAGATTGTTGAGTTGTTTGTGAGGAGTACAGTAGTTTTAGGTGTGAAGAGAACAAAAGAGACTTTTCTAAAGTTTCCCAAATGACTAGTTTCAGCTCATGCATCTTTAACGAGGACCCTGCTATACTTTTCCATGACATACATAGAAATTCTTTACAAACAGCTTGCGATTAAAATAGATTATCTGGATTAAAATCAAGCTGCTAATTGGTGTAATATTTACCAAACACAGGTGTCCTGCTGTGATCTTTGTTGCAGAGGATGTTGGTCCTCTCTGCTTCAGATTCAGACTCAAACATGTTCGGACATGTTCTGACCTCATGTTGTATGTTTACAGTCACCTGCTGGAGAGTCAGCATCCATCTCCTGTCAGTCTCCATGACGATAGCCAATCACAAGAACAGACAGAGGATGAAATGAGGGACTGTGTAAATGGCCATTATAGGCTAATAAGGACTTTTTTTTTAACTCTAGAGGAGGTTAATGCTATAAATATGAAGCTGGAAAATTAGCATAATAGCTCGTCTTTAATCTTGAATACTCAGTTTCATCAGATAAATGGTGGATTAAATGTGCTTTACCTTTTTTTTCCTTTAGCCCACAGCAGCTGTGAGAGGTTGAAAAGTGCAGAAAAGTGGGTGTTAGGAGAGAAAAGGTGTGATGGTTCAGCAAGAAGAGGAAGGCAGCGGGTTGTGTTTTTACAAAATCAGGCATCTTAATACAGTTGTCTTTGCACACAGCTACAGAGATGTCTTTTTGAACTGAACACTGCATGCTCATGTGAACCACTGGAGGGCAGAACGAGTCAAGGTCGGTTAGATAAGTACAGTGCTACCGTGGAGTCTGTGTCCTTTAAAGTTCTCAACACTTCCTCAATTAAAATAAACAGCATTTTGTCATCACAGAGTGAGCAAATTGTCCAGACAACACTTGGATTCCCTCGAGTAGCCACAGTAGTTGAAAGCAGAGAGCTGAGCCAAATAATCTCTCTGAAGTCTGTAACTATTCATCATTGATTAAATTATAAGTTTTTCACAGATCCCTTCTCCCCACATTTTAACTGGAGAACTGTGTTTGATATATTTTGTGAAATTATGGTAAACATATTTTGAAGTATTCTTCTTTACATTGTGTGGAAAATCTCTCAATGTTTTGTTGTGTCCCGTCTGTCTGTCCTCACAAAGCTGATGAGAAGACTCTACCCCCAGCACCCGTAATGCTGATGCTGTCCACGGAGGGTTTGCTGTGCCCGTTTGCTCTGCTCAACCTCAATCCCGGGGTTAAGCAGCTAGTCTCACCTCCTGCAGCCCTGCCCTTGGAAGGAGAGAGGCTGCCCAAGCCAGGTGAGGAAGTCCAGTCAACTGGACAGATGTTGCACAGCCAGAGATCTCTCAGGCCGGTGTGCACAGGTCCAAATATATCCCTCGTTAAGCTTATCCTGATGTGTGAAAGGAACTAAATGTTCTGCATACATTGTAGTTCTTCAGGTTAATTACAAATACACATATGAAATTTGAATGGCTTACATGTGACATTGTGAAATACAACCTAAAATGTTTGAGAATGATAGTAAGCAGAAAACCTTTTTGTTCATTGCAGTATGATCTTTCGTCTTGGGGAATATTGTGTAGAGTTTAGTTATCTTATATTTTCTTGTTTGTTTTTTTCTTTTCACACTATATTCACTGACATTATTACAAGAAACCTGCAGTTTTGACTGTGAAGTGCCTTGTTGTCTATGAAGCTTGAAAAGTTTCTGTTTTAAACCTAATCCTGTTGCTTATGGTAAAACGTACTCAAAATGTGAGGCGATCAAATGAAAGCTGATGAAATCAATTGTCCTATCACAGGTTCTTTGGCGACCCAGCCACCCAAAGCTGCAGCCCCTGTTGCCCCTGCCCCAGCAGCATTCCCAAACATTAGCCTCATCCCAGCAGCAGCTCCCAGTCCTCCAGCTCCTGCTGCCACTTCCTCTGCTGCCCCATTCAGCATCATTCCCACAGCTGCCGTGTCGTCATCATCATCGAGCTTCATATTCTCGGTCCCGACCACCGCCTCCTCCTCCTCCTCCTCCTCAGCAGCCCCTTCGGCCTTCTCGCTGGGAGGACCCGTACCTTTTGGCTCAGGATCCTCAGGCTTCTCCTTTGGCTCCAAACCTCCCTCTGACACTCCCTCTGCTCCTTCGGCGTTTTCTTTCAACTCCCCCACCATCAAACCACCACCAGCAGTGGTCGTCCCGGCTTCAGCCCCAACACCTCAAAGCATCGCAGCACCCTCGCCACCAACAGTGAAGCTGAATCTGAATGAGAGGTACTGACCTATGATGTGTTTGCCGTTGAGGACTGTGTACATGTATACAAATACATGCTCATCTGTGTGCTCTGTCTGAAGGTTTTCAGCAGTGGAACCTCCAGCACCAGGTTTTTCCTTCAATCCCACACTTCCCAAAACAGTGGCTCCCAGTTCCAGTACGTTGACTGCCCCTCCAGCTGCGAAACCACCAGCTGTGTTAGGTAAGAAAGATTGTTATGATCGTGTCTGCAATTCTTTTTTTAAAATTATTTTTATCAAAGCATTATTGAAATCTTGCATCTCATTCTAATAATATTGGTTGTTTCTCAGCCCCAGTGCGCCCAGTTCAAACCAGCACCCCTCCCGCCGTTATCCAGAAACCTGCTCCAGCTGCTCAACCCCGAGTCCAACCCCCACAGGTCATATATGTTTATTGTTCAGAAATTTATACCTTTCTGTTGCACAAATACAAATCAGGAAGTATGGCTTAGTACAGGAGCAAGAAAACTGGATTTGGAAAATTGTTCATGTTCATTAAATTCTGTTGCACCTCACTGCAGCATGAGGGCATGTATCACTATTCTAAATAGTATTCAGTCTTCTAGGAAATATGTTATAAAGGTAAAATGCACAATATCAATATAGATTTAATTTTAATTCAACTTAAGTTGAATGTTGCATTAGCTACATACTTGGCTCACACAGGTCTGGCTGTGGTCAGAATCACTCCTTATTTACTATAAAGTGCATATTTCTAACTGTGAATCGTGAGTTTTGATGAACTTTATCACTTCATGATGCAGGCACCTGTCAGTGTGAAGGCAATGGAAAAGCAGCTCCAGCAAAAGAAAGAGACTGATCCCATTATGGTTGGAATAGTGGAAGAGGTGAGACACACCCACTTCATACTTGGAGTATCATGCAGTGTTGTTACCAGTTTTATGTCGTGAACTGTGAAAACAGCAGAGCTCATTTTGAACTCAGACCTGCTTATCCTATAATTCTGACCATAACACTCGAATTTAGACTAATGACTAATTAAACCAGAGCGACCTGCTGGTTTTAGCTACTTTTGTATATGTACTGTAAAGTACATATCTTATACATACTTCTTTATTAGCTGAGGCATTTCTTCAGCATCAGCATTAATGCTGCAACAATTCACTAAGTCCCTACTTTTAAACAAGCTACTGTAGCAGCTACTAAGAACTTAAGAGGGATTTTACACACATACTTATTCGAGGATTTGCAAATAACTTGTGAAACCTATTCCTGGACACCACCAAGATAACATGTGATGTACACCCAGTGTTGAAATAACTCTGAAACTTTTTCCTCATATAGTTTCATAAATGAGTTTGTCTTTGGCTTTCTTTCAGATTGCTCACTTCCAGAAGGAGTTAGATGACCTCAAGGCACGAAGTGCCAAAGCTGACTTTAAGGTTGGCACTAATGATGAGATGAAGGAGCTGAGGAAAGAGTCAGAGGACCTCCATATTTTCACCCTGGAGATCAAGGAAACTACAGAGGTAAGACCGTGGTTGCAGAACTAACATGTTCAGGAAGTGCTGTGGCTGACCCAAATGTCTGGCTGGAAAAAGTACACTGACAAAACAAAGACCCCATTGATCCTTCTTATTCTGATCAATAAAATAATCAATGTGGGTGCATTGCAACATTTCAGTACAGTGGTGCCTTGACTTATGAGTTTAAACCATTCTGTTTTTAACTTCTTAACTCTAATTATTTGTGTATCAAATCAATTTTCCCCATTGAAATTCATCGAAATGCCATTAATTCATTCCAGCCCCCCAAAATGACACTTTTTAAAAAAAAAAAAATGTTGATGTATACGACTCCTTCTGCTTCAGTATGGTACATATGGTAGAAGTACTTCGCTCACACTGCCTCGCAAAGTCAACTACAGGCACACCTCCCTCATGTTTTTATGTGATTGCACGTTTTATTCAATGGAAATCATCCTCCTCTTCTTTTCAACACTTTCCTTTGCACTCACTTTCTTAGAGCCCATGGTTAGAAATTAGAAATATGGCAAAATAACTGCACAAAACACCAGCTCAACATAACAGATGCTTCCAGGGCTAGGTAGCCAGGTGTTACTGACCCAGTCTCGCGCCCCCAATCCGTGGCCTTGGGTTGTTTGGCTGCAGCTGGTAACAAGCATAAAATCAGGGTCGACTGTAGTGCTTCCTTCCTTAACCGGGCTAACTTTCACTCACTCTCCGCACGCTGCTCTCCATGGCTGCACTCAACGTCCCATACCATCTCCGCTTTCCTCATATGTCACTCAGGGATAACCCACAAGCCACCTTCTTAAAGGCACAGGCTTGCAGCACAGGTAAAGTGAACGAGTGAGACACAGGATGATGGGCGGATGTTGTGATGTTCACATTGCCAACTAGCAGCCGGCGGCGTATCTTCAAGCTCGTAACTCGGATTTTAGTCGCAACTCAAAGCCAAAATCAATCCTGTGATGCCTCGTGTCTCAGAAACTCATAAGTTAGTCCACTCGTAAATCAAGGTACCCACTGTATTTAGATTTAGTTTTTTTGACTGCTTGTCTCCCTTTGAACATGTCATTGTGCAAAACTCACTAAAGGAGCTTTTGGGACAATCCTAATTATTCTGTAAAATAAATTTTTTGGTGTGTTGTCTGTATTTCCCCAACAGTGAATTAAAGAAAAGTGGCAGAAGACCAGAGGCCAGAAACCGCTATAAGATCACCTTATCTGTGATTATCTCAGCTTTTCAAACATCTTTTCTGATGTTTTGTTTCTGTGATTTGCAGTCTCTCCACGGGGACATTGGCACCCTGAGGACCACCTTACTGGAGGGCTTTGCTGGGGCAGAAGAAGCCAAGACCCAGAGTGAGCTGAGCAAAAACAAAAGTTACAGACAGCTGCTGTACAAAAGACCTCTGGACCCACGCAGCGAGGAGCAGCTCAAAGTGAGAAATAGCACAGATGACTCAAACAGTGTTTGCATGAATGGATCCTTTGAAAGTCATGTTAACACTTAAGTTAAATGAATCACCTCCATTTGTGTAACATCTTGTTTTTCTGTGGCTTGTTCAGGAGATTCGTCGACTGTACCAGTACGTTATGTTTGCTGTGGAGGATGTCAATGACGTCTTGGATGGGGAATGGGAGAAACACCTGGAGAAGAAGAAGAAGCAGAAGTGAGTGTCAAAGATGCCAGCAGTTTGAGCATTTGATAGGGAGAAAGATTTTGGATTTATAACCATTTGTTATGAACTGAATCTCTTTTTTTTTTTCTTTTTTTCCACAGACACATGGTTGTGCCCGGGCGTGAGGGTCTGTTCACTACGCTGTCCAACAACCTGCACATCATCAACCAGCAGAAGAACAGATTGGACCAGCTGGTTGGGAAACTCACCTCACTGCGCCTCTACAGCCAAACAGCCGCTTCTACGAGAACCCAGAGTCCTGCTACAGCAACAACAGCTGGGTAGGGACTGGGAAACAACAAGGAGTAGGAGGGGAGCAATGTGAAAGTCTCAGGCATACGTGAATATTAAATGTAGCAGGTGTGAAGTTTGGTGTAGATTTGGGAAGAACTTTATGTTTTAAGTTCATCTTTGTTTAAGTGAGTCACATTTTTTTCAGCTAAGCAGTAAATAAGATGAAGTTGTGAAAACGGATCAGTTTGATTCCTTGAAATGAGGCCGTCGCTGTTTGTAAATATCTTGTGTCTGTGATTTCTGTCAGGATGGAAAATGAGCTGGAGAGTTTAAGAGAGGCCCTCCTAAAGGCCAGGCTGGATGCCACACCTCCTAAGATCAAATCGCCATCTCCAGGTCTGTATACAGTTTTGATATATAATGGAAAGTGTTAAAAAATATATTACGTTTAAAAAAATTTCAACATACTGAGTGTAGATTTTTCCCCTTGCAGTTAAGATATCATCGGTCAAACAGTCCCAGCTGCGTAACTTTCTCTCAAAGGGACAGATGCCTCCTGTCCGCTCAACTGCACCAGGTAGCATGAAAGTGTAAAATCTTTTTTATTCTCACTGTACATGTGAGGTCTGCTTGAGCAAATAATAATTATCAAGAGCCTCTGTGCATGTACTGTACTTATAAGTTCTTCTTGATTTATTCCCTTCCAGCCAACCTGTCTCGCTCAGCTTTCCTTTCACCTAAATACTATGAGGACTTGGATGATGTGAGCTCAACGTCCTCTCTGTCCCAGTCCCTGGATCCTCACCCGCCTCACTTGGACCTGGAGGAGGAGGAATTACAGCCCCTTCCCCTTCCCATGGCTGTCTTACCTCCAGCATTGTCCACCCCTCGTCACCCCACCGTCGTGAGGACTCCCTCTATCCAGCCAGGTTTTGGGACTATCCAGTCCACCCCTTTGACCAAAATTCACTCAGGACAGGGTATGGGCTTTGGACTCAGCCCCATTGCCAGCCCTGGTAAGTAAATCATGCCAACACATATTTTTCTTAACTCTCACATGATAATGATGTGCTTTCTAAATCATAATGTCATGAATGTTCAATTCATGTTCCAGTTCCAACGAATAAAATCAACCTCAGCGGCCCTGATAGCACTGCTCTCGCAACGAAGACAGTAAAACATGGAGCTCCACCAACGGAGAGGACTGTCCCGGTCACCGTCCCTCCCCAGCAGGCTGCAGCCACTGCTGCTCTACGCAGGCAGATGGCAAATCAGAAAACAGGTAGGAAGAACATGCAACACAAGATCATTTATTTTTAAACAGTAATAAAGATGCATCAGTTCACTTTTAGCTACATGGTATATAAGAAACTTTTTTTAAATATCATATTGCAGTACCCTTTGTAAGTCACCAGAGGGAGACATAGACTAAGAGACAAAATGTGAAACTGTGAGAAGTAGTACAGCTGTCATTTCTTGTGTTTTTTTGTTTGTTTGTTTTGTTTTTATGAATACAGACACTATATCTGCGTTTCCATGTGTGACTTGCTCTCATGTGAATTTCTGTGTTCCAGCTGTTGTGAATACTTCACTGACAGAGTCCACTTTGAAGACTGTTCCTCAGGTGGTCAACGTTCAGGAGCTCAAGGACAAAGGGCCTCCTGTGCCTGTTTCCTCTATCATCAGGTAAAACCTAAACAGATATAGATTAGATGGTAAAGATTTTTTTTTCCAGTAGGTGACAGTTTCTACTTCCTAATGCTAGCTCGTATCATAGGATAAACTGAAATCTACTACTTTCAACTGACAAAAAGGGGATCACAGAGATCTGTTGCCTCAAAATATTAAAATAGATTAATATCATGACAGAAATAACAATGACAACCAAATTATTATTACAGAGGATATATTCTGTTTTCAGTTTAACATTTAGCATCTCGTGTAGTACATTAAGTTAATTAACGTAGGCATTAATTTATGTATTCATTCACTAGGATCTGTTTCGGATGCAGTGACTAGACAGTCTGTCACTGTGAATCCTCCAGGGGTCCAGTGTTTGTTTTTGTGCGTGTCTTCTTGGCTTAGATTTCTCAGGTCACTGACTCCACCTCATCATAGTCTGTGCATACGACTGGCAGAGGCCAGCGGTCTTTGAGGACCCAGCTTTTTTTTCAAACACTGCAGCTTTTCCACGTCCTCATTTAACTCAGTGTATACACATTTTAATGATTTATTTTAATGAGAATTGCTGATGGTCAGATCACATTTGTTAAATGAATTTATTAAATATCTAAAAAAAAAATTGGGGAATAGTGTAGGAAGGAGTCTTTACAGTTGAGGCATAAATGTGTTTCAGGAGTTTACTTTCGCAACATAATGGAGACAAGACTGTGTGAACGTCTACTCATACATCACTGTATTCCCACTGTCATACATTTATTCTCTTCATTTCACTTTCCTTGTGTATTTAATTTGGCCTTGCATTCCCATGATGTTTCACACTCTCTTGTTTTGGCCCTTGCCATCTCCTGCATCTTACGCTTTCTGCCTCGGTGAGCTGTGCTCCACTTTTGTGCTTGATGTTTCAGTAGGCCATCCCTCCTTGGGGCGTATCCCAAATAAACCCTGCTCACAATGTAAAAAATAAAAAAACAAAACAGAGCCAGTCAGTGTGAGAGTAAGTGAGTAGGACAATTATAAAACTGGGATTTTTTTTTTTTGACTGTAACAGACAGATGTTTACACCTGATTTTATCAAATATATACATGAATTTCACTTTCACAGGTGTGTTGTAATTTTTTTTTTCCATGTTAACACTTCGTTCTGTCTTTCCCAGCTCCTCTGTATCAGATCCATCAGCTCAAGTCTTTGCAACAGTTTCTTCCAACCAGGCTAAGCGAGTGAGTATCATCTATCTCACCAAGCTGTCAGTCCTCTGGTAAATTATTAATCCTCAAGTCATAATATATTTTGAATGGCTCATCCAGCAAATATTTTTAATTTTTATAAATTATATATTTTACTTTAGCTGAGTTTTGAATCACAGCAGCCAAAAACCTCAAACAATATGAAGTACTTTTCCCCATATCAGTCACTCCTGCCACATGCATTAAAAAAAAAGAACTCACTTTTTGAAAAAACAGATTCATTGGTTAAAAATTAACATCAACATTGAAATTTTACTGTGTTTAAGATTGCCACACATGTAAGTCTTTAATGTGGTGTTATGAATTCACATACTTTTACTGAAATAGTAATCTATGTTGTAATCCAACTTGTTCAGTGTTAGTGTATCCCTCTTCCCACAACTTTAAACAGCATTCAACATGTGAAAATCCACAGTTTGCTGACAGTTTAGCATCTGAAAACAGACCACTAACTGCACGGGTGAGAAATGCCCCAGGTCCCTCCCATGTTGATGTTACAAACTGCAGTTGGGTGATAGGGGAACTCCTCACACAAATCCTGTTCTTGTACAGTTTAACAGGAATTACCCAAACATCCTGATCTCCTGCCACATGTGTGCACACATACACTTGTTTTTCTTTCTTCTGCATCCACATTAATATTACAGCTCAATGCATGTGAGCCCTTGTGTTCAAAGAATATTTAAATATTGAGTTTTAAACACCTGTGCCTCATAGCTTTTGTGATATTCTTTAAAATACAGAATTTAGATAGATAGTTAGTTAGTTAGTTAGTTAGTTACACAACACAAAAACCAGGTTGGTAAACATTAACATTAAGGGTTAGAATATAGTCTGAAAGCATTGCAAAGTATTAGTGGGAGTTAGACTTCAATATACAATATTTACACATTTTCATGGCATCGTGTTTTTAAAGTGATAGGTGACTGATGTAAAGTGATTTGACAGGAAGCAGGGAAAACAATATCGAACTACCTAAGGTGCATGACAGTTAAACAATTGCATTGCAATTTATACTAAGTACCTAAATGTATTTAAAACTGTCTTTGCAGAATCCTACACAAGGTATCCAAAAAATCTCCACTGAAAGTATATCCATCCCACAGTCGAGCTTTGTGTTTGGTAAGTACTGCTATGTATGATACATGTGCAAGTTACTTGTTATCTGTTGAGCCCTGATGTTAGATATTTACTGGCTTCACAAACTTTCTTCCCTTCAGGTCAGGCACCCAAACCTGATGTTCCTGTGGCTCCTGCTAGTTCAGTGGAGCAAAGCACCAGCAAGGGATTCTCCTTCACTTCAGGGTGAGTAATTTCTAGAGATTATTAAAGATGTATTCTTCTACAGCTTAACGATATCTTACAGGTTATACAGTGGGTTCATGATCATAAAGTCACAGTGTAATACATATATTTTTAATCATAGTTTCTGTTAAAGGTGAAACTATTGTAATGATAACTATTGAAAACATTCGGTCATCAGAAATGTGTCTGTGGGTTAGTTCCTATTAAAACAGTATCCTGGATTGTGAACTGAAAATGTGGAATTTCTGCCTCAGCCTCCACCCCCTAATCTCACCGCACAGGTGAAAAATGTGTGGGTGGAGGTGAGCAATTATCTACAACACAATACTGCTGCGATTCTCCAGGATCTCTGGATAATTTGATCAAATCTCTGTAAATGACACCCTGCCCACATATTCTGTGTCACTCTGAAATATGTTTCCTTAGCTGAAGATGGTCTTACCATTGTTGCATTGTGACACGAATCTTTGCTTTTGCAGGTCTGCAGGTTTCAGTTTTGCTTCGGTTACACAAGGAGGTGGAATGTCACAAGGTAACAACAGTACAAGCTTCACATCATGACGTTTGTAGGAGGATGTCAGCTTTACATATGTTTTCTGTTTCCTTTGTCTTTCCAGCAAAAGATGTAAATAAATTCTCCTTCGGGGGAAATGGCAAGCTGGTATTTGGCCAAACTGGAGAGGAGCCATTCTCTGTCACCCCAAAGTCCACCTCCCCAGCTCTTGGCACGGCGTCTCCCACTTCAAACGCACCAGGTGATGCAGCTAAACAAATCTCCACCACAGCTCCTCTCAGAACAGAGCCGCAGGCCCCAAAGACAACTGGAGGAGAGACTCTGGGCAGCTTTTCTGGTCTACGTGTGGGTCAAGGAGAAGAAGCTAAAGAGTCACCCGCCAAACCTGCAGCTGCATTTACCTTTGGGGACACTGGACTTGGCATTAGCAAGGGAGCACCGCAGTTCAGCTTTGGTGCAGGTGTCCAAAAGTCTGCAGAGGAGTCAACAGCTGCAGATTTTTCCAAGGGACCAGCGTCGGGCAGTTTGTTTAAGCCTCCAGAATCAACCAAGCCAGCATTCTCTGTTCTCCAGCCAAGCGCCACTGCCTCAGCTTTGCCTACATCTTTCAGTAGTCTTCTTGCAGCTCCTTCGGAGTCCCCGGAGGAACCAAAAGCTACCCCGCAACCTTCAGAACCCACACCGCCCCCTGAAAAAGAACCTGCTCCTCCTGAACCTGCTGTAGAGAGCCCCAGTCCTCCTGAAGTACCTGAACCTGCAGCAGACGCACCCACCACAGAAACC
>OOFC01030085.1:0-11126 GCA_900323345.1 Pseudochromis fuscus | reverse complement strand
ACCCACCACAGAAACCACAGCAGCCACACCAATACCCCCAGCACCAACACCCACGCCTCCCTTGGCTGCACCTGCCCCTACCCCAGAACCTCCATCCACCATAGCTGCACCAACTGAAGCAGCAGCAGCAGCAGCAGCAGCAGCTCCAGCCCCAGCAAGTGCTCCTTCTACAGAAGAAGCCACCCCAGACCCCTCCACCCCTGCTCCTGTGCCCAGTGCCGCCACTGCTGTCACTCTAGCACCTGTCTCCCAGGCAGCTCCAGCAGCTTTCCAGGTGCCCAGCTCTGACAAACCAGGCTCCATTTTTACCCAACCTCCTCCCGCAACGACAGAGAGCAGTTCACTAGAAGTCACGCCAGTTATCAGCACAGTAGCTCCTGCAGCCACCACACCCACACCCACCGTTGTTAGCAGTACAGCAACTACTACTGCGAGCACTGTATTCGGGCAACCTGCTGCACAGCCAGCTTCCTCAGCCCCAGCTTCTGCAGCCCCAGCTTCTGCAGCCCCAGCATCCACAGGGTTTGGCTCAGCAGGGTTCGGTGCGTCAACTGGAACGGGTTTTGGCAAAACTGTGTTTGGTCAGGTGAGTGGCTTTGGCCAGCCAGCCAGCAACACTGGAACATCTGGTGGGTTTTCCTTTGGCCAGCCTGCTTTTGGAGCTAGTTCTAATAGTGCAACTACTGGAGGAGGAGGAGGAGGAGGAGGAGGAAGCCTTTTTGGCGCTTCCACTGCTACCAATGCAGCTTCCTTCTCCTTTGGCACGAGCAGCGCCAACACAGCCAGCAGCACCGGCTCAGGGCTGTTTGGACAAAGCTCAGCCCCAGCATTTGGCCAGAGCTCTGGATTTGGGCAGGGATCTGTGTTTGGGAGCAACACCACCACATCCTCATCTTCTGGATTCAGCTTTGGACAACCCTCAGGTGAGTGTGTGTCTAGACTTAATCACATCTGAGTTTAACCTCCTTTATTTACCTAGATGAGTTTCATTTCTTGTCTTTGTTATTTGGGCTAAATCTCAAATTTTTCCACAATCATGGTCTCAACTCACCTTGTTTATGCTGTTTAACTATGTGCTCTGGAATCTGCAAATCAACACATTATCCTCAGTTGATCAAATCTAGACCTGTGGATGTTGATAAATAAAAAAACTGACAATATCAGCCTTTCAGAAACAATGAGTAATAAAGTTTCTCAATTTAAAAGCCGTCAGCCGGAGACCACAGTGTCACCGAAGTTGGTCTGATAATCTGTCATCAGAGCTACACGGCAGCCTATGAATTACATTGTTATGTCTGTAAAATGAGGCACTAATCCGTCTGAGCTGCACATGTTGTGGTGCTTGAAGCCGGACGTGGAGCTTTTGTTTTGAATGGCATCAAAGTGCAGGAGAAAAAAACACCTGGTTTTATTGGAGGGAGTTGTCCCTTTCCCAAAGATTCTTTAAATTCTCAGAGCAGTATGGGAATGTCTGCGTCTCAGTGGACAGCTGATGTCAGTGTACGAGCTCAGCAGTTTCACACAGCATTCCTGTCTACAGACTTCATGGGGGGTCCAAGCTTCCAGAGTCAGCTCTTTCACTTTTATGACTCAAGAGGATGCCTTGCGAAACTATATAGTAGTGGCTATTAAATTTGTGTGCTATCACCAGCCATGTGTAATTCAATAAGGACTTGTAACAACTAATGTCTTGACTTTGTTTTGCCCTCTGTTCTTGTCACAGCGTTTGGCTGCTCTGCCCCTGCCTCTGCGTTTGGCCAGTCTAACGGTGGAAACTTATTTGGACAGGTACCATCTTCTGTTTGATCGATAGAGCTGCATATAATTATTATAATTATAAAATTTAAAAAACATTCACATTCTTGTAGACGTATCGTATCACTGACTTTCCTCTCCCATTGACAGCAGTCATCCGGCGGGAGTCTGTTCGGTTCAAGTTCTGCCAATACAGCGAGCTCCTCCTCTGGTGGAGGATTCTTCAGTGGCCTGGGAGGCAAACCGAGCGAGGACGCTGCCAACAAGAACCCATTTGGCACCACTGCATCCACCGGAGGGTTCGGCCAGCCTGCTCAGACAGGTAGGCTTGATGCAGTCATTTAAAGAATTTTCAGCGAAACACATGACCAAAACACAGATTAATTAGTATAATCCCTGCCTGAAAGTTTATCTGCCTATTTCTCCTCTAGGTGCCAACAGTCTCTTTGGGAACAGTGGTGCCAAGGCCTTTGGTTTTGGGCAGTCGTCCTTCGGGGAGCAGAAATCTAGTGGGACCTTCAGCACAGGTGCAGGGAGCGTCGCATCACAAGGCTTCGGCTCCTTCTCCACACCAACAAAACCAGGTACAGATTTCCCTGTGTAATTTAATTGTGCTGTTTTTCTTCGATCCTCACCACAGACTGTGTAGAGGAATGGACGAAGCAATCGGAGCTCAAAAATGAGCCTGATGCAGAGGTGTAAAAAACTACATTTCCACTAGAGGCTGGCTCCAAAATAACTCTGGCTGCAATAGACCCCAATTCAGCAATTGTCATGAACTACTCAGTCAGTACTTTTTTTTTTTCACAAATTATGATCTGAGCAGTGTCATCGGGTTCAAGGGTCAGACCCGCCTCTTCAGTCTTGTGGTCATATCCAAATATGGTCACTGGTTTCAGAGTCCACAGACCAATGGATAATTAGCTTTGTCCATTCTATATACAGACTGGGATCACCTACTGTTTAATTTTTGATGTGTTGATACTTGCTAAAAGTTGTGTTTAGTTGTACTTCAGTATTAAAATGTAATTAGAAAACGTATACTGCTGACATTTAAGACCAGACATGATTCAATGTGCTGGTCATACTGCCTTAAGGAAGTCTTTTTCTTTTTAATGTTGTTAATTTGAACTTACCAAGGACTAAGAATGTCAATGGTGGTGTTACAAGTTAATTAAAAAACTTTACAATACACACACACAGTCACCTGATAGGGCTTGTATTAGTGTATGTGTTTGATATTCTGTTCTGTCACATTTTTGCAGGGCCTGGCTGAAGGGCTCTGGTTTAGTGGTGTGTGAGCTTCAGTGATAGTGGGACGGCTGTGATAGAAACCCCGCTCACCTATACATAATCCTATTTTCCTCAGCAGCCGACTCTTGACATTGCTCTCTCCTTTATCATCTGAGCTACAGCGAGCGCCCTTATCTCCTCACGTCAGCAGAGCCCAAAGTGAGGTTGTCAGATGCTCCATCATTACCTGCCAGAATATTACTGATGTAACGCTACTTCTCAACACTGCTAAGTCACAGTGCAGTGACTTAAAGATCTGACAAATGTATTTCCATAAAAGAGACTTATTTGATACACAAATCAACAGCATATGCTACATTATTTCAAGACTATAATATTTATTATAAGCAACTTTTTGTTTTTACACGATAACACAAGTAAGGGAAGGAAAGGATGATGATAAAACTTCCTTTTATTACAGAGGATACCCCTAGAACTTCATAGTCCTTTACTAAGGTCCTGAAACATATTTATAATTTTATAAATAAAAAAAACACATGGTCTAAACTACTCTTCTTCAAACCCAAGCTCCAAAACCTTTTATCATATTCACAATTTACAGTGGAAATTACATTAATTGTAGAGCAAATGTAAGAATGAAGGAGTTTTTTGGCCACATTTCGTAAGTAGTGGTTGCAGTAGTAGTAGTAGAAGCAACCATCCACGTTACCCCTCAGCTCCACTGGGATATTGGTACCACTGGGTGTACCAACGCCCTATCACTGCCCTATATAAGGGGAATGTAATCTTGTTACATTAGCTCAATCAATTATTTACTGGGGCATGCTGCTAGCCAGGCTGTAATTTCAGTCCACCCTTTCTCCCCTGCCACTCTGGAGGCTTTGAATTGGTGTGAAGTATTCATCCTGTCTGTAAGCTGTCACGCTGTGCTGTTCCAAATCACTAATGTACTGCACACAACAAGACGCAATACTCAAACTGTGTGATGCTCTTACTCAGGCATTTTCCTGTGAGGTGCAATAGGAAAACATATTCATTTTTGTTTGTGTTATGGTTAAAATATCAGCCCTGGTTCAAGAGTATTTACACAGTAGTCCAAGCATGACTCCTCATAGAGACATAGTCTTCTCTGTAAAGGAAATACCATCCACATAGGTGAAATAACTTTTTTTTTTTTCAAAGCCAGAGAAATGCCATCACTTTAGAAACAATGCTCAGGGCTGTGTTGTGAGTTTTTTGCCTTATTTCCTTTCTACAGCTGGTTTTGGGACGGCTCCAGTATTTGGGAGTCCCCCTTCTTTTGGTGGTTCTCCAGCATTTGGTGGTGGAGCATCATTTGGCTCAAGCCCTGGATTCAGCAACCCCATGGTTCCCTCAGCCGGTAAAGTGTTTGGAGAGGGAACGGCAGCGTCCAACATGGGAGGATTCGGGTAAGAAGCTTCATAAGTTCTGTCAACGGTTTGAAATGATATGTATATTAACAATACTTTGTTTGCACAATAATTTAGTAATCAATGCTGGTCACAGAGCAGCTTGAAAGTTCAGCCACTACATTTTGTTTATTGAAATATCTTTAATTTCTCTCTATCTCCAAGTTGTTTTCTTTGCTTACATATAAAACTAAGAGTAGTAATAGCTCATTGTTAGTGGCTGCAGCCAGTGCTGGTTCTGGGACTCAAATCTGAAGTACAAAGAGGTGTAATACCCCCAACGACCACTAGAACCATTGTCATTTTTAGTCTTGAAATAATGGTAAATGGACTTAAATAGCACCTTTTTACCTTTGCTTACCTTTCAAGGCACTTTACAAGTTTTTGTTGCCAGTTCACACCCCAATAGATGCAAAGCTACCATGCAAGGTGCTAGCTAACATTAGTAGCAACTTGGGGTTCATAGGGTTCCACTGTTCTCAGTGATCTGGTGGTTGATCTGAAAATCATTTCATCATGAAGTAAATACTGGGATTCAACAAGAGGAAGATTTAGGGGTGTGGTTAGTTTTATCAACAGGTCTTGTCTCCAATGAGACTAGACCTGAACTCGGGTCTCATACAAATTGGGTAGTGTCTTCGGGGTAAAGGGTCAGACCTGCCCCTCCCTTCATATCCAAATATGGTCACTTCTAGCTCCAAACAATCAACGTGGCGGCGTTCAGATACTACACTCCTGGCGAGTCCACAAAGCAACGAATAACACCACATTAGCTTTGTCCGTTCCACACATACATGAGATCTGTGGTTGTTACACGATTGTAGACAGTGTTTGAAAACGTCCCCGTCACCAGGCTGTGTGTGTGTGTGGGGCAGAGGAGGTGGGGAGCAGCAGGAGTGTTTTGCCTGCGGCACTGAGCAGCTTTTTTGGAAATGTGAACATCTGTGTACTCACAAGCACAACACATAAAGCAAGTGAAGGGCAGCATTCACCACATTGTTAAACGCTACATTAACATTGCAGTGTTATTGTTAGGCGAGGCTGCTCTCCTACTGTTGAATCCACTGTCATCACACACATTTGTTGTGCAGCTGCAGCAGGTAAAGTTTACCGGCGTATTTGCTCAGGATTTGTCCACCTGACGAAACAAATACGCAACATTGCAGCTCACACGTGTTGGTTCATCCTCCCTCTCATCACCAGCAGTGTTTCTGATGCTGTCTTTCTTTGCTCCCATTTTTATTGACCCTCCAAAGCTGTATCTGTGTCCATCTTCCTCTTCCTTTGTATTGTACAGTGCAATGAGATCAGCAGTAGGTTTGGTGCATCTCTGCCAATCAGAAGGCTTAAAAAATTTCATTTACAAATGATATTGCATACGAGGAGATGAGTTAAATCACAGTTTTGATTCAATTAGTCGTCAGTCAGCCCCAACTCTCAACTCCAATGAGCTGACATTTTCCCACTAAATATAATAGAGTGCTCAATGGGAGCTTCATCACAGCCCCCAGCTACTCAGCCTCGTTCACACTGCATTTCAAATTGAAGGGGAATTGATTCTTTTTTTTTATCATTTTATCCTCGTTCCCTAATCATTTCCACGCTAATGACTTGATTAACATTTTGTGTGTCCACCATGTGCATGTGTTTTGATAGCAGTGAGCATGGCTACGAGCCAAAAACTATGGAGCTGTGTGCAGATTATTCCCTTCAGATAATCTCACTCCGGGGTCATGCTGCCCGCAGATTAAAAACTGGCCTGTTCTCGCTCTCTCCCTGTTTTGCTTATACTTTTTTTTTTTTTTTTTCCCCCCTCTCTTGGGAGTCAGTGGGCGTGGGTCCTGTAGAAGGGATTACGGCTTAAATCCCAGCCTCTCAATCCTAGTACATGCAAAAACTCACACACACATCTTATATCTTCTGCCTTGTTAACATGGTTACTTGGAACTAAACAAAGAAATACATCCAGACAAGATTTTATTCCCTTAAATCCTTCGTCCTTTGTCAAAATAAATTGTTGGTTATTGTTGGTATTTTTTTTCAATACATTTAGTCTCATTCAGTATATTAATTTATTTTCATTTCAGTACATTTTTATTTATTTATTTTACCATATCACACCCTGTCTCTCTGCTGCTGTTTTTCAGGTTTGCCTCACCCCCCAGCGCCCCATCCTTCGGTGCTCTAGCCAATCAGAGTGGTCCGTCGTTTGGGAGCCTGGCCCAGCAGGGGCCTGGGTTTGGAAGTCAGCCCAACAGCTTCTCAGGCTTTGGACAACAGCCACAGGCAGGAGGTGAGACTACTACTTTACTTTTTTTTTCCCTTTTCCTTCCTTCAGCATCCTCAGTGGTCTCTTGCCTGCTAGCTTTTCATCAAATATTGTAAGCAGCACAGTTGGTGGCTGAAATGGAGTCAGTAAACAATTCTACATATTGAATATTAATAATGGCAAAGCTTCTTTTGGCCGTCTAGATCTGCCCAGTATTTATGTTTTTTATTCTATAAAATGATCCATGCATAACAATTGTAACCCCCACACACACCTACTGTGTCTATTTAATGTTTAAACATTGAGATAATTTAGCATTTTGCTCACTAATAGCAGTCAAGTGAGTGGCAACCCTTCAAGCCTTACCTGGGCTTTTATTGTGAAATGTTTGCAGGCACACTGTTTAATTTATCCTTCCGGTTTGTATTTGGAGTCCATCCAAGTTGTCTCCTGAACTGCTTCAGTCAGCTTAGTTTATTTTTTTCAGTGTAGCCTTTAACAGTTTAGTTATTAGTGATATGCATCCTGTCATCAGATAGTGGTTGATGACATCATAAGATTTTATTGCTGCAGTCACCTGACCAATCCTTCTTTTTTTTTTTGTAGGTTTCTCTGGAGGAACCTTTGGGGCGACCAACCAGTAAGTGTTTATTCACAGTGAAGCTGGATGTATTGAACACAGACAGGCCTAACATTTCTCTGTGGTGTTTCAAGCTCACGTCTTCCTCAACACTGCTCCCTATAGAACTTTTCAGATTGAATACCACCTCATCTTCCCTCATTTGTTTCCGCCTCTTCTTCATCATCTTCTGTTCTCTTCCCTTTTATTCATCCTCGGCTCTCTGGGTGTTTCACTGGAGAATTACACAGTGGATGTTGCCTGTTTGACACTTTAAATAAAATCACAACATGAAACGAATAACACACTCAGTCATGTTTTAAAGAGATAAGCCAATAAATAATACAGTAAATACCGTTCAGTACCTACAAGTGTGTGTGTAGGCGTGGTTCCTCATTCTCACCCCCTGTGGGAAGTTGCTGTCCCTGAAATGGGTTTTGCACAGTTTTAATGTTCAACTGCACTTTGTCACTAATTGCCCCCTTGTGATTCATTTTTCATTCCCACTGTCTGTCTCTCATCCTTCAGTCTCGTGTTCTACCTTTTCCTTTTGTGTCTTTATGCTGCTTCTCCTTCCATTGGCTGCTGTGTGTCTCCAGTGTTCCCCGGGGTGTGTTCCAGTGGAATGCACTCTGAAGTGTGCATGAGTGTGTGGAGACGAGGCTTTAGCCTATTGGACATATTCACATGGTGTTAATAATCCTTCCCCCCCACTTTTCTTTTTGTGTGTCTCCATCCACTTTACTATTTTGTGCTCACTGCCTTCTTCTTGTACCAGACTCAGTAAACATGTCCAGACTCTATGGATTGATGCCCCATCAAAACAGCTGTCACTTATTGCCTCACAAATAGGAGAAACTTTTGACTGAGTTTAACATCACACTGGAGATACTGTAGAAGGTCTGATAAATTCAAAATCAGAGTATCTGGATATAATTTTTAGGAATGTGCAGTTCATTTGATCCGTGCCCATCCTTTTCTACATCAGTTAATTTTCTGTTAACAAATCACCATGGCAACATCGCAATGGGACTGTGAAACTCATAAAAAGATTATCAATATCATCTCAATGTTGCTAATGATAAAAGTCCTTCTATACAGAGTCATGCATTTGCTGAATTGTGTTGTGAGGTCAGCGCAACAAAAAGCAGCTTCAATACGGCCCTGTTTACACTTGGTGATCGGATCACAAGCGGACAGCGCTAAGTGCAAACGACCACCAAGACACATTGAGAGCTGCTCACAGGAAATCTTGTTTGGAGAATGTGCAGCACGTTTCCAAAAGTAATGACAGTTATGACGTTGTAGTGGTGACATCTGAACACAAGTGGTCAGCAGGATGGTTTGGAGACGCATGGTAATAACATGATGCGCCTCAGCTGTCCACTTGTGATCTGATCACACAAGACCCATTTTAAAAGCAAGTGTAAACGGGGTTAGAGAAACAAAATCCACTTCATTTGCAATGCCATCTGATTAAATACACATGTAAAAATGTAAAACAATAAAAGCTATAATTGCACCAATGATTCACTATTTAACTTTCTCTCATTTAAATAATAACCTTTTGTTACCAACTAAACTCCATGACAAAAACCTATAAACACACTGTGGGGTGAAATAAAGAGTGCTTGGCCTCTAAAATGGATTTTCCAATGCTCTCTGTATTTTATAAGGTTATTTCTAATGACACTACTACTGCTGCCTTTTTAAGTATTAAAACTCCTCCTCAGTAATCTCTCCCTCTCTACTTTTGTGTGTCATTTCTTTTTCCAGATCAAGTTCTCAAACATTTGCCGGCTGGAGAAGTTAGTTTTATTAAACCTCCATGAGCTGCTGCAATCAAGCTCTTTGTGCCACACAGTGTGGGTGAAGGGAAAGACTGCGTTTGCTTTTGGGTCAAAGGGGTGAATACGCGAAGTAGAAGATATATTTTCATGCATTTTGTTTGCAAAAAACTTTTGTATATTTTCAAAAAAAATCACAACTGTTCAATCAGCTTATATTCATTTTTGACATTTTATGTGATCGTAGTGTTTTCAGGACATTGATTCTGAAGAGAATGTACAGAATGTTGTACACTGATGTAGTTTACTGATTTGTTACAGTTTCTGTCATATTCTCTGTTCTAATATACACAGTGTTGGATCATGTCAGTTTATTGTGTGGCTGCCATTTAAAAAAATAAAAAAAAGTAGTTGCTGCACTTTAAAATTAGCAGATTTACCAAACATTTCAAGGTTTATTGTTATAGAGACAGGGTTTTCAGTGAGGCGTTGTTGCATTCATCCCAGTTTTTGGTAATTGTCAGCACATCCTTCAAATATACACAGAATGTCTCAAACATTTACACCTTTTTAAAGAATGTCCTCGCTTCAAACAAACCTTGTGTTTTAAATTATGAGAGAAAGAAAAGTTGCTGAAATAAAAAAAAAAGATATTTTGCAATGATCTCTTGGCTTGATGTATATTTTTACATGAAAAACTAAAAATAAATGCAATTTCTCAATTTATTTGTCTACTCTAGATGTGACTTTCCCCTTATTTTATTCATACTGGTAGAAGCAGTCATTTGAATTCCTCTTTGCCGTGTGTGAGATGGAATAATGCACAAAAGCTGTAAATGGTTTCATGTGACCTTTTCACTGAAAGTTTTTCTTTATTTTCTTTTGAAAAAAAAGCAGCAGTAGCTAAAAGTTGTCGAACCTTTTACCATCATCCTGACAATTAATAACATACAGTACTGTTGTGTTGAATGTTTTTTTTTAACCAAAACTTTTACTATGACATCCTAACATTTTTACTGCAGAAACTACACTCAGCACTTTCCCATCCAGATTGTTTTTAGGAATATTAGTATTATTATTATATATTATTTAGGAATAATCAAGAAAATTCAGAATCCATGAATATGCAAAATCTGTTATCAGTGTTTCTCTAATGCACAGACTGTATATGGAAATGCACGAAGCAAACGTGGACTCACATTTGCAGTTTTGTACTTGAACGCTGCCATGTTGGTTTTTTGGAGCCAGAAGTGACCATATTTGGATATGAGGAGAGGGATGGAGGGATGAGGAGGCGGGTGCAACCCTTGAACCTGATGGCACTGCCCAATGTGTATGAGACCAGACCTGTCAGTCAAACTATGCCCCCAAGTCTTCCTCTATTTGATGCAAAATATCTTTTTAATAATGTTGTTTCTTTTTTCAGATGGACCACCAGATCTCAGAATTGAAGTCAATTGGAGCCAGAGGGGTATTTTTTGGTGTTTTTTTTTTTTTTTTGAGCCATCATCTAATGGTCATTGGGATTGTTGCACTTTTTTTCACTTCAGTATTGGCCTCATTTTTGAGCGCCGGTTGCTTCATCCATTTCAATACAGTCTATGGTCTAATGCTTGCCATTGCAATGGTCTGACTTGTCTATTTTAACCTAGTTGTGATGTTAGGGGTTCACTGCAATTTCCCTTTTTAGTTGAGCTCTGAAAAACTTTCCACTCTCACCAGAAAAATGTGAAAACAACCTTTTTAGTGACGTCATTGTGCTCAGTTAACATCTAAAAAGTAACACTAATTGAAACGCGATCTTGACAGAAACAAAGGAACATGAAATCTAAATATATAAAGCTGCAGTCTAATTTAAGGTGACATGAAGAATAGCATGGCACCGTGCCCCGGGCCATGTTTAGATGGTTGGGTAATTAATGCTAAATCCTTTTTGAAATGCAGCTCATTCCTCCATCCTCAGTAAGGAATCCATCCACTCGCTTACAGAGCTAAAGTCGGCTGTGGGAGAA
>OOFC01030084.1:0-12102 GCA_900323345.1 Pseudochromis fuscus | reverse complement strand
CACTCATTCATCTCTCTTTCTTTTCCCTTTCTATTTCCAAATGTTTCTTCCATCACCACATCTCTGTCTCTGGCTGCCGCAGACTTCTCCTTCATTTACTTTCTTTTTTTCTTTATCTTCTGGCCTGTCCTCCCTCCTCTCCCTCCACAGTTCACTTTTGGAGGATAAGTCAAATAGTGGAGTTGACTGACAGAAAAGAGTAAACACAATAACACAGCAGCGAGGCGCGTCGCATCCATCTCAAAGTCAAATAATCCAATGCTCCAAAACTTCATACACATCTCACCCACCTGAGTATTTGGACGCCAATTTGAACCTGTGTTGATCTTGCGTAGGCACGCATCTGTATAAGTATGTGTTATTTGTGTGAAATTGTGTGTTTGAGAATGTGTGTGTGTCTAATTTCACTGGCAGACAGAATTAAAGCCAGTGGCTGATCGGATTGGACTTGTTTACAGACACGAAGCGAGCCGCTTAGGCAGCCTGTTAAATCTCCCTTTAATGCTCAAACGGCCAGATTTTAGGGTCTTGGACCCCCCGTGGTACAGGCCACACTGTGCTCACACCCTCCTCCATCACGCCCCCACACCCATCTCCATCCCCTCTTGTCATCCCCAATTAATAAAACTATTTGGGGCTCTGATTTCTCCATTAAGTTTAGCAGCTGATTAGGCTCGTATTTTGGTGGAAATCTGTCCCAAACTGCCGTCTAAGACACTGGCTGAGCTGGCTGTTGAGCAACCTAATACCCTCCCCACCTTCCACCCACCCTACCTGATATCACAGGCACCGTATGGACAATTAATCTGGCAGACAGAGGAGATGAGCACCCAGAGAGACGGTATGGAGGTGTTGGGTCTGGGGTGATTATGCCACTTGCTGTGCCTCTGGCTAATGGGATAAGAAGGGACAGGGTCGAACTCCGGGCACCAGCGGAGCAAGGGTGAGGTCTTCACTGATAAAAAAATAGATAAATAAAATAGGCCCCTCATTCTTTAATTAAGGGTAAATGCTATTATTTTCATGTATGGATTACCTGATGGAGGATTTAAACTCATGATCAGCAGGTTGGATTTATACTTTTTCTGATATCAAGCCTAACTAATAATAATCACAAAACTGAAAAAGGTCTGCACAACGACTGAAACATGCCGGAAAGTCAGCGACAAAAACAAAGTCGATGAAGTCGCATTTTAACGTGAAAAGCTCGCTGCCATCGATCAAACCTTTCCTCCTGTCTATACTAACATATTGTATGTAATAAACACAGGTAAACCTAACCCAGTGTGGCAGCAACGTCCAGGACCGTCGGTTGATTGCTGAATAGTGACATATCCACAGAGGCTGATTTACAACCATATGTCTTTGATGGCTGCACAATATCCTCATACAGGCTACTTGACAAATAGCTGCGATTAAATGCGGTCTGTGTTCTGTGTGTAAGCTGCGAGAAAAGCTCTTAGCTTAGCACATGCACACCACGGTTCCTCTGCTCACATGAAACTGGATTAATGGCAAACAAAGCTATTTATTCAGAGGTAATTTAAAACAGGGGGTTTAACAAAAATCCTGGAGTGCGGCAGAGAATGTGGGAAGAACATTAAGTAATCAACTTGAGAGCAACCTTAAGGAATGAGTAATAAGCTTGTGTTAAATTCCCCCAATCACACAAATTAGAGTAAATTAAATGGGTAATGGGACGTTTACATATGTTACAGGAGATGTAAAGGGGCATATATCATCAGCCCGGATGCATAAGAAAGAAAGGGAAACAGGACAGACAAAGAGAGGAGACACCTTATAATTTGCCGGCATTAAACACACACTCACACAGCATCACGGGGATCCTACCTGTGTGTCCGGTACTGGTGCTGTGGTCAGAGGCTGACTGGCTTTCGGGCATGCCGTGCTGTCTGGTGTGGTGCAGGTTGGAGATAATTGTAGAGAGGTCACTGTCACGACTGTAACACAAACAGGAAAGAGAGGACATTTAAAAAGCAGCCCCAAACAACCTTAATTCTACATCCAAAATCAGCATGTGGAAAAAAGCAGCAGCAGCAGCAGCAGCAGCAGTGCGTTAATTCGTACCATTTCACACACACTACTTACCGCAGAAATCCCCCATCCAGACAGACCTGTCCCCTGTGAAACGCACACATCGGCACACGCTCGGCAGCTACAAGTGGCTGTCCTGTCAACTGGCTCTTAGCTCTGAGGTGTGTAATACACTCTGACAGACTACCGTATCCAGCACTTTCGGGTCTCATCCCTGCTCATCTTCCACACTAAGATGTATTAATGAACATATTCACAACTCATAAGTAGTTGAGCAGCTTAAAACCTGATTATGGCTCTTTTTAAGGCAGCTGTTTTAGAGAAATATGGCAACTGAATAATGCGAAGAGACAGATGAAGAATATTTATGATAAAATAAAAATCAATCACGCCTCAAACTGGTGTTACTTGCTCATTAGGGGCATCATTTTTCAAAGACAACACAATAAATCGGTGGTGACGACTGAACAACACTGAGCTTCAGGCCTTGGTTTCTATTGTTGTGCCTACACTTCAACGCGAGGTCCTTCACAAAAACAGCCCATCGAAACACTCTCCCGTCCTTCAGCACCCAAAGGAGGAGCAGAAGGAGGGTTTACAGATTAGGCCAAGATTTGGTTTGAGCCACTCTGTCCTTCCAAATTCTCCACCCGCTGCCTTTCTATAGTCCCCACACCAGTGGAGCCACACAACTGTGTCATGGAGGAATTTCATTTGCAATCTGATTACCATCCTGATCGCATTAAATGGCATAATGATGGGAAATAGGCGCTTAGCATTTGAGGGGAGTATGGCAGCCGTGCAGTGCGAGCGTAATGGCAAACAGCTTGTGTGGTAGGAGAGGTGAAGGGCTGATTATATATATATTTTTTAGTTTACTGTCTAAATAAATTACTGTAATATGACTGCGACATGCATGCTACACGGAGGATGGTTCCAAAGCCCAAGAGAACAGGAAGGTTCTTGTACACTGTCATTTTGTTTACATAATAAGCCTAACAACATGCAGCATGCACACATGTCAATCCCATGGTGTCAGCATCCTCTCGTGTGAGCAGGAGTCTCATTTATAGGCCCAACTGGCAACTTTATTGAAAGCAGAATCATCTATGAAGGGGGTCTGGTGTGACACAGCAAGCGCCGTTTATGGGACAGAAGCGGTGAATGGTTCTTAGCTGCCACCGCTATGACGAGGCCACACTGTTTGCGGCTGCTGGATTTGGGTTTTTACAGTCCCATGATTACAGGCTCCCGCTGTAATGTCAGGCTGTCGGTCGCCAAGCTGTTTTCCACATGCTAACAGGAAAGATGAAGGGGAGTGCTGAGGGCCTCATGCAGTCACCTCTCAGTCACAGAGAACCAATGACTCAGAAAACGCTCTCAGACAAAACACTCGCCATCGGTTGCTAAGCGAGGAGACGCTTGATTGGACTGTGACTGCAAACTTTTGAGACTAATGATAGACTTCTCTTTTAGAGTGCAACTTGCTAAAATTAGTAGCTCTCTGTGTCTGAGAGCCCAATGATTTTCTTTAAAAAGATAAAGTGAAGGTTTTTTTTTTTAATTGTGCCTAAAGTCATATAATAATGTATGTGCATCACCCAGTGACTCCAACAAACACACATCACACACTGCAGCTCCACGCTACACTGTGAGAAGCTGCAGGAAAATCTATCAATCAACTAGCTGCATTATAACACCACCTTCTGTCCATCATTTAAAGTGATCATGATAATGCCATCCTGAACTTCTCAGAGAGGTGATGGGGTTATTATCCTGTGGCGAATGGCCCGCTCTAAGCCGTGAACGGCAAGGACATTGTTAGTTGGATAATTAGCGCACTTCTCCTGAGCTGTCCCGCCTCAGCTTGGGCTAATGAGGGCCTAGCCCTATCTCCACCTACCTCTGCCCTCCTTCAGAACCCCCACCTCCTCCTCCTCCTCCTCCTCCTCCTCCTCCGCCTCTCTTTCTGTCAGAGGAGGCAAGGTCATACTCAAGCCATGGAAGATGGAGTGGGGGGTGGGGATGCAGTTTAAAACCCAGTCACCTGAGTCAGCGCTCCCTAAGGAGCTCCTAAGGCCGGGGTTAGCGGGGAAGGACGGGGCCCACGGAGAGGATGGATGGGGGGGTTATATTGTGGCTGCCGGGTGTGATAGCTAAGAAGGACATGAGCCGCCTTCTTATCACCCAGGTGCACACCGGAGACAATCATCTCATCCTCAGCTCATCCCTAAACTGGTCAATACTGCCCCTTCATCACCGGACACAGAGCAGACTCGCTGACCCAGACGCTGGGGTAACTAATATGTGATATTACTCACAGTCTGTCATGGATACTATTAATGTCCAACATTACTGATTATATCAAACTCTCTAATAAGTGCATCTCTACTAAGGCTGCCTATCATTTTATACTGGAGCTAATATGACACCAGAGTTCAGATTGTGACACCAATAATATATATTTTTTTATAATTATGGGGTTTTGTTATTAAATATCACACCAAATGTTCACTGTCATGTTTTCATATCTGAATCTTTTTGAATCTTGAAGCTCCACCTTTCAGGCAAGTTATAATTCAGTTTTCTTTCACTTTTCCATCAATGCAGCTAAAATACAATTATATTTCTTATTATTTTGTAAAAGATTTAAAGTAAACAAAACTTATTTATTGCTAAATCTCCATAAAAATGTAATAAAAATGATAAGTATTTCTGTCGAAGTTCACTTTTCCTCTATTAAGAGACAGTAGTGTTTAATTCTAGCAGTACAGTGCGAGTTAGTTTTCCAGATTTTCCAAACAACATGAAAAGACTCTTCTGCTGGCTCTGGGTGTCAGCTCAGTATAAATGCCCAGTAGTGCCCTGTTGTGGCATTGGCACGTGGAGCTGAGGTGGCGGGGCTGGAGGTCACAGTGTGAGCTGGCAGAAGCTGGCAGCCCAGGCACCCTGACGCCATGTCTCACACCACCACTGGGAAAGTGCTGACAGACAGACAGCAGGGATGTGAAGGTGGAGGAGGAGGAGGAGGAGGAGGAGAACCAGAGAGACGGAGAAGAGGGAGCGAGACAGGCTGCAAGTGCTGTGCAACATCTGGTGCTCGCAGGTTTACTACCCTCATCTGCTCGAGACGACCGCCTCAACACACAGCCTGCTCCAACCTGCGCAGGTGGCCCAGAGCAACATTCAAATATGACCAGGTAATATGTAATATTCAACAACCAGGGTAAGGTATGGACGTGCTGGAAAAAAAAAGAGCAGAGAGAATGAGGAAAGTTTCTGTGGTGCTCCACGAGAAAAAAATCAAAGTCTTTTATTTAGGAAACACCTATAACTTTAGGACACATAAAGTCCAAAACAGAAATATGGATCTGTTCCATATACATTTTATGCTTTGCCTGATCCCTGTGAGCAACGGAAACGCAATTGTCATGCTTCTCACAGTTGAGTCGAAAAGGCAACCCGCAACTGGGAATCCCTGCAAGCAGAGGGGGTAATGAATAAATACAGAAATAGATACATAAATAAGTAAGAGTAGCCCGGCTTCACTCCGCCTGACATGAGGCTGACATGAGGTCGATAAAGCAGCCAAGGGAGGAAAGGAAAAGTACAATGGAAATAGAATATACAGTAGGTCTGTCCTGTTACATTCAGGCTCTGCAGAAAAACACTCCTGGTTTTACTCTTAATTTCTCATATGGCATTATGAGCTGCTCTCTTTTCTTTCTTTTTTTTAACGAAAATGACCTGTTATATTTACAGTGTGTGATGTAATTCCTTTGAGCTTTCGCAGAGCACACTGTTAAACTGTATGACGTGAACACTCCTATTATCTCTTACCTGATTTCAACAAGCTGTAAAATGAACTTTGGTGAATAATAAACACTGTGTTCTTCACATGTGGAAATGATGAATCTTGTGTTTCGTGTAAACGCCAAATCTGAGACCAAACTGCTTAAACAGTGCCGACCATCGGTTTCTTAATCCCATGTTTTGACAGGGAGTTAATAAGACAACACACAGTTCAGCGTGGAAACAATGAACGTCTCGCTGCTAGCCAACGCCCAATCAACTACTAAATTGCTGCGACTGCGTTGCCATGGTGAAAGCATGTAAACAAGGCCAAAAAATTTTTGAGGCGGAAAGCTCCTCTAAAAAGCTATAAAACCTCCAAGCTCACTAATTAGTGCTTTAGGGGAGAGCCATTTCCAGTAATTTCACACTGTCTCTGACCCCTTACTGGCATAAGGCAATGACACAGTTGTTCAATAAAGCCAGAGGACAAAATGTCAAACGCAATAGACATACGGTAGCGAACTGCGGCTTTCTCTCTGTGGTTTTCTGCACAGGCTGAATCTCTATTAACAAATATGAGCCAATGGCTGCTGCATGAAAAGATGTGTTTTCCTGCAGAGAGACACACTCTAAAGGCAAAATGAGAAAACACTTCTATAATAAGTAGCAATGTGAGATATTTGCAAATGTCCATGAATGTGAGCATCTTCTGTTTATTTCTAATTTCAGTAAAGAGTCTCCTGTCAGCATCCACCTGCACGAAAGCTCCCACCGCCTCAGAGTTTCAAAGTGTTTAACCAAGTCTACTACAATTCCCAATGACTTCAATTATAACTCTGCAGCTGAGGACAGAAACATCAGGAATAAAATATGACGTTGGTGTCACGTGTTGCTTGTTTCAATCAGCTTTAAACCCCTGCTGAATACCAGGGTCTGCAGCCCTCCCACTTCTTACTTAGTCTACTACGTCTCTAATCATACATTCAATAAAGATTTCCTTCCCGTTTGTAGGAGGAAGCTTTTGCATGTCAGTGATCAAGTAGGAAACGGTCTCCACGGATGGCTGGAAAACAGAAACTGCCTTTGTTTGTTTTGGTGATGCTTAATAATGGGTATGGTGAAGCTGTTTCTGGAGGGTGCAGGGCTGAAAGGCAGACGTCAGCAGGTGTAACTTATAAAATCCAAGGTGGTTGCCAGGTAATTACCCAGACTCTCAGTCAGCACTTTTCAATCAAAGCCTTGTTATCTACGGCCAACTGAAGCAAACACTAAGGTAGGCTTTGTTTTGCCCTTGAGTAAAACACTAAAATCAGGAGACTGTCCTCCCATAAAGAAACGACCAAATCGGTTGTTTGTGCAAGCAGCTTATTCAACCCACAGCTACTACAGCCACCGTAGTAATTATGACAAGAGCAAAGGAGGAAGCGAGGTAACGTAATTACAGAGCCACAAAGTCCATGGAGGGAGGAGGTCAAGGAGGATGAATGGGTCGACAAAGGACTAGATTTTAACACGAGACACTGAAGTTTGTTTTCTACTAAAGTGTAAAGTTTTTGTTCTATGAACCACAATCATCCCACAGCTGTTCAGAAATCACATATTTGGTCCCATGATGCAAATGATCCATAACACAACAGCAAAAATAAGCAGCATTTAGTTTCTACCTTTTAGTTACTGTGTGTTTCACAGGCATTACAATTGGTTCTGGTACCCCGGAGAGCTTCCCTATGCATCTTATTGCGATAACGATTTTTTGGTTTGCTCCATGAATTGGCTCCATGGCTTCAGTCTATAGGTGGTGTTTGCTTACTCAGCCGAAAACAAAGATCTATAGAGGAAGTAAACCAATTGTCTATAAAGGGAGCGACTAACATTAATAACAATTTACATTAATCTGGTTTAAAGAAGCTGGACTGTCTATACATGAACTTTGGGAAGGTCCACCCAAAGGAGAATGATGAGTTATGAAAACCACACTTAAGAGCCACATGATCTAACCTATTCTAACAATGACTTTCTTATGTTACCCAAGTGGAGTACAGTGGGAAAAATTGAATGTCTAAGTGTCTCTTGTACTTAATAATAATAATAATAATAATAATAAAAGTCAAACCAAGACTATGAGACTTTATGAATGGATGCCTGTTACATTCAATCCAAACAACTTCACACAACTCCTCTGTCCTTTGCAGTATACCAGAGTTTTTGTTTTCTGTAACAACATCACTGGGCTGGAAAACCGGTATTGATGAATTTTACATCAAGAGGCCATGATCACAGCAGAGGTAAGACGGGAGCAACCGTCTCCACAGAGCATGCGTCGTACGTACATATTGTTTGTGTAACTACTCTTCCCACCAGAAGGGGGAGTACGTCCACACTTTGGTTTAATTTTCTTCATTTAGCATTACGCACGGTTTAAAAAGTTAAATGATTGACACATGCCAACTTTGATGTGCCCGTGTAGATCACAGTTCAGTTACAGTGTGCAGGTTGCTGCATCCAAGTGGGTGTGACAGTGCTGCCGCCAGTCCTGATGATGTGAGGATGAGACAGCACAGATACACTCACACATGTATACACAGGCCCTGTATTTTTCACATCCATTGGCCAAATCCAATTTGTTAAGACCCTTCTACGACTCACTTACGAAGCTGCGGTCAATGGAAATCACATTTCCATGATTGGACATCCCATTATCCTGTTCGTCCAGACCCACAATGGGGGATAAAGCAGGGCTGAGACGGATGCCCACGACAGACCGGAGCTGCGGCTCCAGCGAGTCCGTCGCCTTTCAAAGGGTAAAAGCCTGACATATTAGTCATAAGTGTTCTTTAAATTCATTATCATCTTAACACGCCAGCGGCACAAGTGTCAGGGGGAGGGGAAGCCCTCTTAAATGAGGTTAGTGGATCCATTTAAAGCTTCACAGTTGCTGTGCTGTCCGCCGTGTCACACGCAAGTCTCAAGACATGAAAAACATCCCTGCCTGTAATGAGGTTGTACAAGCTGCTTATAATGCAGCTGGGGACTTTCTGAGGTTAATCAATGAACAGATTCTGCATTATATCTGTCCATAATCCGTCTGATTTTTAGGTAAGACAAACCAGTATTATGTACATACCAAGAAATCACAAAGACTTTGTCATAATTATTTTTTTTTACCTAAAATATCAGCACTGACTTGAAACAAAGGCAATTAAAATATATATATATAATCCCATGTTGTTGTGTTCGTGTTGCAAACCAAGCAGAGTGTACACCATCAGTGAGATCCAGTGCTCCTCAGAGACCATTTGACAGATCTTAATGAGGTGACCTCACCGTAACCTTGCATGTGTGATTGCACGTGTATAGGATGTGAACACATTTGAATCCACACAGGTTGTTAGTAAATGCAGCCTACGTTTATGTATATTTATACGTGCATCTCCTGACAACTCTTCTCCATCCATTATAGTAGAATATTTCAGTTTTTTGACAATAACTTTTGACCAAAAAAATGCTACAAAACAATCCCACTTTCCTCTTTCTGAGGAAAATTGCAACAACAAGACTTTAGTGTGAGGGATGATGGTACAGAGACTGTGTTTTTACCACTGCTGAAGTGTTTTTGAGGCAACATGTGCTACTTCTTTTTATAAATTCTTCACTTAATTAAACTCCCAGCCTTGATATCTTACTAAATTGTTCTTTCAGAGGCTAAAACAGACACATATTGATATGAAAGTAGGTTTGAAAGCTATTAATAGAATAGTTAGAGCCATTTTAACACATTCTTAACACCAGTGCATAAATATAACATAAAGATATAACAACAAATTAGAACAATAAATGTGCCGCTCCCCAGCACAGCACAGCACAGCAGGATGGGTTGAAGCAGACAGCAGTGACTCAGGTGACTCAGTCTTTCAATATCAAGTCAAGACAGATACACTGAGACTTGGCAGGAGCTACAGAATGCAAACCAACAAACCAATTAACACTTTGAAAGCTCAACAACTTTCATTAGGCATCCCTGAGCAAAAGCCATACATATATTTTTGAAACACAGCTTTTTGTCTGTTCGTCTACAAATGAGCCTTTAACACCTCGAAATTATCTTGAAATCACTCCTGATGAAAATATTACACATCTAGGATCCTGTATTTTCTTTCAAAGCTGCATCCATCTGCTATTACTTCATAAAACACTTATTAGGAAACAACTAAAACACCTATGCAAAAATGTAATAAGATGGAGATGTTACCTGGCATCTTGCATAAAAAGAGACATGCAACCCAAATGTCAACCATGCCAGTACTGTACCATACACGTGATAGCAGCCTCACCTCTTTCTCATGATACTGTAATGCAGCTCGTCCTCCTGCTTGATGTGGGCATGATCCCCACTGGCCCGCTCGCTGCCTTCACTGTCGTCACTGCTGAAGATGGAGGCCAGCTCCTTCTTGGGCACCCGGTTAGGCGGAAGGGGGATGGTGCGTTTCTCTGCCAAGCGCCCGCGGTTCTGAAAAACATGTCACAGAGAGGAAAAAATATACATATAAGACACTTTAGCAACAGGATTCTCTGGTCCGATACGCTGAAGTAGTAAACGTGAGATTTACCGTCCACCACAGAAAATTTGTTGACTCCAGTGCACATCTATGTCCATTTTATTCTGCATTATTGACTTGTTTTGTGGTATGTTGTCCTATTGTTGAAACACTACAGCATGACTGACTGAGGTGAAAAATCCATTAAAATCCAGAAAATTTAACAAACATGATATTATCCGAGCACATCAAGAAAACATGGCTGGGATCCACTGCTTTCAAACAATACTCAATACTTTCAGTTCATCTTAACTAAGTAGCTTCCAACTGGTATGAAACAGAAGTCACATTTACCATGACTCTTCTACGTTAAAACCCGAGCTGATGGGGGAGATAAGTTGGTTGGTGTGTTGGGTGTTTATTTAGTTCTGAGGCTGCCAGGAGTTAGCAGAGAAAAGTCGGGATTTAATACGAGAGTGCGGCCCTGGGGGCGTTAGGAAGTGAAGCTGGGCGACCTTTAATGTGACCTGAAGAGGTCACTGCAGATTAACATGGTCCTATCACAGAGAGATAGGAGGAGAGAGGAGGGGGAGAAAGAGGAGCAGAGGAATAACCTAGATGAGAGGAGATGGAGATAAAATTGGAGAAGAGGAAGGAGTCGGAGGAGAAAAGTTAACAGGGAAGTAAGGGAGAGCAGATGTGGGTTTGTACTAGAGAAAAGGTGAGAGAAAATACAGAAATAAAAGAGAATGTGGTGAGTCAAAACATGAAGGAGAGAGAGCTCCTCAGAAGGAAGGTCTGTCCAGTGTGGGAGAGTGGACTTGGATTTCAAACTATATTCCCCTCTCTCTCTCTCTCTGTGCCTACATCTCTGCTGTTACTCCCGGACGCCTTCAAGCCCTCCAGCTATCCCTTCCACCACACGCAACCCCACACTCCTCCACTCCTCCCCGCTCCCTCCTTCCCTCGCTCCATCCATCCCAGGAGGTGCGGTAGCATGAGTGGCAGGCGGGGGCAGGAGGAGGGATTTGGGGGCTCCTAGCCAAGAGGCAAACAGGTGCAGCCCCTCTGGAGTCTCTCAAATGGCAGACATTAAAAAGAGTTGGGAGGGGCGGGCAGAGAAAGATGAAAACATCCCCCAGGATGAGCAGGCCACAGAGTTCTGCACATTGCTCTCCTCTTGCTTTTTCTGTGTCTTGCAAGAAAAAAAAAGGCTTTTCCTGCTTTTTTTTTTTCCACTTAGAGCTTTCCACAAGTTCGGCTGCAGCGTTTGAGGACAGTGGACCACTTTCTGATACTTCTGCTCTGTCCACACAAGATCTCGCCGTTGAGTGGGGACGGGGTGAGGAGACAGGAGCAAAACATCCCATCAGAGCAACACTGTTTTATAGATGCAACCACAGTTCCATCTGTCAGACACACACACATCTGTTAAATACAAATTCTCCACCTCCAAGTCTATTTGTTGCCGTCTTCACATTGTCAAGGAGAACACGCAAGTGCACATGCGCACTACCATCATCTAAACACATGCATGTTCTCACACACACCTGTTCATGTTCCTTAGAATTCCCCTCCAACGCGGGGGATTTTACTTGGAGCGAGCCAGCCGTACAGTGTATACAAGAATAGTTTGTCTAAGAGCAGTCGTGACTGTGGCTGTATGTGTGTGCGTGTAGACAACCACCCACATGGCCGTGACATACCCAGGCTGACA
>OOFC01030082.1:0-12722 GCA_900323345.1 Pseudochromis fuscus | reverse complement strand
CGCGCACCAAGCAGAACAACCCGAAAAATTTAAAAGGTGAGTTTGCTGAAGATGTTTTTCCTCTGCTGGCGCATGTGAGACGGTGTCAGCGTTTCCTTCACGTGTCCTGAGATATCTCCATGGAAAGTAGAGAGGAGATGGATCCATTAGGAATGATCCTGCAGGTTTATGCTTTGGTGGAGATGTGATAAATTACTGGAAAACACTGACTTTAATGTTACAAAGTCCTGCCAGTGTTTCCGTTGTGTTGGGCTGTAGCAGACTGATTTCCCATGAAGGGGCCTCAGGTTGAGATGGTGGAATAAGTTTGTGGTGTTTGCTTGTATCATCAGTGAAACAGCTTTACTTTGCTTTTATGCTGGTCTGCAGCTCTGTGTGGATTCATATGATAATTTCTGGTACATGCACTGCTGAAAATGCAAGTACGCAGACTGAGCATGTGCAGGAAAAGTGAACTCGACACTGGTCCATCATGTCTTCTCATACGGATCACGTCTTTGTTTCCATCCACTTGACTGTAATCTGGTTTGCTGAGTCTGCAGCTGTTTCCAGAAGAAAGCATGAATTAAGTCTTACACTGCTTTGTATTTGCTGCCCCATGTTAGCACTGCATCTGTTTGTGGTCATTTGAGTGACCGGTCCAAGGACTCTGGGTCGATTCAGCGATGCATCTGTTAATCCAACAAGGCAACTGTGACTGTGTCCACACTCGGCGGGCAAAATTCATAAGCCTGTGTCTCTGTGTTTGTTGTGGTGTGGACGGTGGGAAACTGTAGAAACTCTGACACATCGTTGAAAAAACACATGGTGACCACTTCATTGTTTTCTCAAATAAAACAGAAAGTATGAGGAGAAGAAGAAGAAGAAACACAACCACAGCTGCTTTCCCGACTTCATGATCATTAAAATTCTTGTCATCTCCATTTCATTGTTTTCTTGACGTGTTTGCTGCAGCAGCTGAATGCGAGTTTAAAGATGTGAACAATGGGTTGCACCGTACGATATCCTCTGGGCAGGTGTAAAACATTTCCTATGAACTGTGGAGTGTCCCGCTGTAGCAGTTACTGGTTCTTGGACTAATTAAAGGCACCAGTGTGATTCACTGGTTCAGTGGGATTTTGTCCTTTCTTTTCCGAGCACTGCTTGATGAAACTTATTTATGATCAGACATGAAACTTTGACACAGGAGGTTGATAAACACGTTGTTCACACATTGTCACACGCATGTCTTTTTTATTTTAATTAAAGAAACACAAGTGCGAGGGGTTTTCCTTCTCCCACATGACCTGAAACCTGCACTGGATTAAATGTCGCTTGATGGTTTTTAAATTTTTTTTTTCTATTGTGGTCGATTTGAGTTTCGCACATAGACTGTGTGTAGGAGCTGTCACTGTGAGATCACCTGCTGGTTTGTGTTGGTTTGAAGCCATTTGAATGTCAGAGCGTTGGGTTTTTTTGAAAACAGAAGTGACCCTATTTGGGCATGAAGGGAGGAGTGAGGAGGCGGGACTGACCCTTGAACCTGAGGACACTGTCCACTGTCAGTTCACTGTCAAATCACTGGAGACCTGACCTGTCAATCAGATTCACCACACCCCTAAACACTCCTCTTTTTGAAGCCTGATATCCACCTAATGATGCATCTAGTGGCCATTGATGGTATTACTTCCACACTGGACTCACCTTTGAGACCCGGTGGCTACATCCATCTTTTACATACAGACGATGCTCACTGTCGTCTGTACCGTGAACAAATCCTCACCTGTGTCAAACTCACCATTTGCTTTGTCACATTAGGATCTGACCATTACACTGCGACACACCCCCACCCTCATATCTCTGCTCCTCTCTTGACTTGGTTCGTGTAAACACAGGATTCTGGCTGTGATTGTATTTGCCTTTCTCAGCGCTTGCATTAACACACACACCGAGTCCCGGCGGCTCTCATGTGGTCCTACAGAGGCTGTTGTCTCATATCAGACCAAGCCAAGTGTTACATGAAGAATTACAAAGAGTATTTGCTGTTTATGGACGTGTTAACATCAGCAGCATCTTTAATTACACTCCTGCAGCAGCAAACACAGCAACACATAAATATAACAAAGGACGTACTGAAGATTAAAGGCCCGACCGAGCATATTGAAGTCAAAGCCTCCTGCCGCACCGATACGGAGAGCACCAATTGGCTTGAAGGATTTCGTGTTATGTCGAGAAATGACAGATTTACGTGTCAACAGACGTTTGCAGTTCACAGATCGACCAATGTGCAGCGTTACATGCTGGGTGTGAAAATGTGCATCACTGCCATTCCCCGATCCACACGGCAGATTTCCTCATGTCTGCGAGCAGCGAGCCAGAGTCCCTGTGTTTATTTATCATATAAACACTTCCCGTTTTTCATTGAGCTTACTTGGCCAAACAACATAAATAATTCAGTTTCAGAACAGTACGTTACTTCGCCCAACAGAGGACGATGGAGACGGCGGCCAAATCTGACTGGTTTCTATTTTCATGGCGGCGGTTCCCTCGTTTCTCACGGCGGAGACAATGGAGCCGCAGCTGCTGCAGTGTTGCTCTGATGCTGTGTTTCAGGGTAAAACTCTGCAGTTTTATAGCTGATAAGTGGCAGTAATTAGGTTCTGATGGATCGTCTGTATCTCAGCGTTCAGGGTTAGAAACACACACTTTTGTAAAAGGAGTAAAATGTGTAAAGATACAAATTCAAACCTTTTGTTGTTGTCATTTTGTGTCTTTGAGGTTTGTTTGTGCGTCTTTGAAGTTGTTCAGAGTCTATTTGAAATTTCCTTTAGTCTCTTTGAGGTTGTTTTTTGTCTTGTAGTGATTTTCTGTCAATTTGAGACTGTTGTGTATCTTTGTAGCCATATTGTGTCTCATAAAGGTTATTTTGTGTCTATTTTAAGACATTTTTGTCCATCTGAAGTAGTTTGTCTTTTTAAGGTTGTTTTGTGTCTTGTCATTTTTGTCCTTTTAAGGTTATTTGTTGTGTATCTGAGATCTTTTTTTCTTGGAGTAATTTCATGTCAATTTGAACCCATTGTGTGTCCATCTTAAGCCATTTTGTTCTGTGTTGTCGTCATTTCTTGTGTGTTTTTGTCTTTTCATTTTGTGTCTTTGAGGCCATTTTCTGTTCATTTGAACCCATTCAGATCATGTTGTGTCTCTCTGTTGATATTTTGTTTGTCTTTGGAAATGTTTGATGCCTCATTCTTGACATTTCTTGTCATCTGAGCTCATTTGGTGTCTATTGGAGGCCATTTTTTTCTTGTAGGACTTTCCTGTCAGTAGCTTGTAGTCATTTCTGTTTCTTTATGGACATATTTACTGATACTTGTGTCTTCAGCTGATCCTTGAGCATCACTTGTCCTGAATGCATTTACAGTAAAGGCCTGTGCTCACTGACAGTTGATTTTATCCAGACTAAAACAGAGTTTCTCTCCTGAAATCTTTTCCACAACGAGCTCTGGACTGTGTAAATCTGAAAACACTGGCTTGGTGTTGTGATGTCCATGAAAAAAAAACTTCCTCCTGCTCAAACTGTTGCAATAAACGACGTCCTGGTTTTCGGGTGTCTCTTCTGAGCATGAGCTGCAACACCTGCTGTGAGTTGTGTTATTTTGCGTGTTTTCAGAGTATTGAAAGCCAGACGCAGCAGTAGTTTCGTTTTCCCCTGAACGCAGCTCAGCCTCGATGAGACTTGAACCCGTCTTGCCGTCCTCAGTTGTGGTGAAGTTTCTGAGCATGTTGTGGAGAGCACGCGGTTCACTTGGCTTCTTATTGTGCCTTTTGACCCAGTTCATCGCCTCTGCTCCCGGGCAGTTTTCTTTATCAGACGGGAAATGCTAATTGCACGCATGCTATCACATGCTCGAACTCTGCTGTGGAGAATGTGTTTTCCTAGAAACTAAAAGAAGCCTCCTCACACTGCCCCTGAAGCCATCACATGACGATGCTTAATGCCCAAGACGAGCTTTTAAAAACACTCAGCTCCGAGCTAAACGAGTCCGTAACTCTGCTTGGATCCACTGCAGGAATTAATCAGATGCTAAGATGGTATTTAATTCAGTCTTTCTGGATGAGAGGAAGCCTCTTCTCAGGTCCTCTCTGCCTCTGAGGTTTGGCAGCGTTTGACTCTACGATATAAAAAGAAACACTTGAGTATTTTCCCTCCAGTCGTCTGAAGCCTGACTCGACACACTGTCTACCGTTCACACCTGGTGCTGCTTTCACAGGGAAGATTTTACATTATTTCTGTGTCTTAACAACCACTTTCACAGGTTTTTTTTTACAGAAACACTATGAAAACAGCCCTGCAGTCAATCTTTACTTTGTTCTATAATAAAATAAAGTAATACAGCCCTAGTTAGTGGTGTTAAAATCAATTTATAGATGAGTTTTTCTTCAAAGGCAGATTTAATGATTCTTCATTAGACCTGCCTTTGAAGAAATGCAGGGTACTATACGTTGGTGTGGGGTTTTTCCAATCAGATAAAACACGGATGCAAAAAGAGGCCAAGAAAGAGTTAAACTGAACAAACTAACAAAATAAATTACCCTGATGCACCAAACAAAGCAGAATCAATAACAAAATGTCAGAAAATATTGAAAAATGTTCGTTATAATTACCAATGTATTCAGACAGCTTGTTTAGTACAATCAATAATCCACAATTCACAATGTGAAAGTTTAACCAGAGATTTTTAAGCTTGTAGAAGTTTTAGTTCATCAGCTAATTAATCAATCAATCAATCTATCAATGAATCAACTGATCAATCCAGCCTAAAAAACTTTAAATGATGTTTTGCAATTTTTTAAAACATTAACAAATACAAAAATGTGTAATTTATAATTCATATGATGCTAGATCCTCCTGAGGTGTGAATTTACCTCTGCTCATGTTTCAAATAGACTCAATCTGATTTATTTTTAGGAATTAAAATTGATTTAAAGTCACAATTAATAATCCAACTAATGTTCAAAGTGATAAACACAATCCCAGAGTCTTTATTTATGTAAGACAAGAAGTAACCTGCAGAAATGTGTTCAACACTCAGCACAACACATTATCCTGAGGAGTTTACAAACACGAAACTGAAGCTAATGAAGTGGTAACTCGCTGTGTGACCGCAGGAGAGGATGAAAAACAAAAAGCAGAGAGTTTGTTTTGTTTCTGATGAATCTGCTCTGCTGGAGCGTTCCTGGCTGTATTTTTATCTCAATCCTAACAAACCATCACACACTGTAAACACAGTAACACAAGAATCATCTGCTGGTTCACAGGACGCACACTCGATGTTTCTTTTTTTTAATGTTTCTCCTAAAGAAGGGAAACCCTGGTCTCAGGCCATCAGTGAATCATTCACCCCGCGGGCGGACGAGAGCTTCATTCATGAAACAGGACGTCTCAGTTTTGTATGATAACTTTCAGCGGCCGTGCTGCAGCAGGTCATGAACACCGTGCTGAGGCTCGTCGGGGTGGTGATCATGTGTTTGTGTGCAGCGTCAGGAATGATGTGATGACGCACTTTGTGGGTAACAGTGCAGGAAGTTAGGAACTCCTGCCCCCTCCCCTCGCTCTGTGTTTACTTCAGTCAAACAGCTGGTCTCTAAGCTGCTCTGCTGCACAGGTTCCCCTTCACACTAACCCTCTGTGCACTTCAGAACGCACTCACATACTACTTTTATTATTACTTTTTCATTTAGCTATTTGTTTTGCAGGGACAATGCACAGCAATCAACATCACTGTACATGTGCTGCTGGTAGCCAAGTGGCTAAGTCTCAGCTGTCGTCCTCTGGCCAGATGGTAAATTAGTCATTAAAACAACAATTTGAAGTGAGCAGAGGAGGCAAACAAGAGGCGGGTAAAAATCCTAGAATAAGGGAGCAGGCAGCATGCAAAGTGACATGCAATGAAAACAGTATGAGACAGTACTGAACAGACAGTAACCACAGGCAGTTAAAATGTAACAACATGAAACAGGAAGAAAACAATGTAACAAACAGTAGATGGGAGCAGAGAAGGTAAATGTTCAGCTGCAGCTTTTTAACCAAGTTTAAATGACGTGTGAAGTAACGGTAAGAATCACTGTGTTGTATATTTAAAGAGGGACAATTCTTCTCATTTCCAGCTCTGTATTGTAATTGGGGACTCTGTTTTAGCTCCTGTCTCTTTAAGAGCCTCCCTCTAAAGTTGTCTGCTTCTCATTGGACAACTTTCCAGAAAGTGTTTGTTAGCCCCGCCTCCTTATCGAGCCAATGTAGAGCCTTGAAGAACCAACTGTAAACATACAAGACAACAAAACTTAATTGGAATAAGTAATTTTACCATGTGGGGTTGAAATGTATAAAATATATATATATTCATTTAAAACACTCATATCTGTAGTTACTGTATAAAAAGATGTTGTTGCTTTTGTTAAACTCGTCAATAAAATACTAAATACAGCGACGTAAGTTTTTATGTATCAGAATTATATTACCAGGAGCAGGAAGTGATTTCTGATGATGTAATATTCAACTTTTATTTTGAAAATGTGTATTTGTGGGTTAAAAAAAGGTCTGGAATTGCCCTTTAAAGATGAAATCTTTCCACGGAGCGAGGAGGCTGTCAACACCATGATGACAAAATGGGTAAGAGATTTTTATGATTTATTTTTTCTAAATAAGATAAAAATACTACAAAACCAACACTAAAAAGGAGACCATATTAGTTTGTTTTTTTTTATGTATTTTGAGTATAACAATAAATGAATGGTGTAATTGTTATGTAGTATAGGCTGTTATGTGCGTACAGTGTGTTACATAATGTAAAAATGTTTGGATCTGTTTGCTTTCACGGTTCAAAGTTGGTCACAAGTCGTCATTTTAAATCCCAGGTGGCATCTCGGCATGTGGTCCGGCCTCGGTGTGGACGCTGGCATCAGCTGCTTCATCCTGGGTGGTCTGGGTTTTTTTTTTCCAGACCTGGTGAGGAAGAGCAGCCACAAGTGTCCTTTTTCATCCTCTGCAACCGACATCAGCGCGGAGGGAGGTCGGCGGCCTCGGCGGCGGCGCAGTGATGAGGATGATATTTTTGCCTTTGCAGAAATTCACCGTTCTGACTCCAGAGCTGAAGAAAAAGTTGAGACCTGAGTTAAATATGGTGAAAAATACAGTGTTGAGTGTGGATGCAGGAGCTGGATTTCTTCACTGTAGTCATCTGATCTGCTGTATGTACTTGAATTGAATTGTGCCACTGTTTGTATTTTCATGCAGATTACAATTTTTCTTAATGTTAGTAATAATCATTTAGTAATATTCTGACAATTCATGACAGTAATGTTGTATATTTACCAAAAAACCCCTGAATATTCTGAGATAAGTCAATTTTTTTATGTTTACAACTGTATATTTATTTTATATTTATTTCTTAATTTATTAATGAGTCTTAATTTTTGTTTTTTCCCTGGCTCAGTTAATTTTAATTCAAGATGTTATTCATCTTATAGTTTTTTAGAAACCATGAGCACTTTATTCAATCTTTAATTCATCATCATTGCTTCATGTTCATTTTGTATTTTTAGTGTTAAAATGAATGTCACTATCTTGCTGGCTGCAAAACAAATCTACCTACGGGTACAAATAAAGAACCTGAAGTCACTTTTTTTCTTTGTTTACCACTTTAATCACTGAATCCTTAATGCATATTAATGATTTTTCTTTCTATAACTTACATAACTTACAATACGTCATCATATGATACAGTTTTTAGTGTTTAATAAAATAACTTATTTCAAATGTAAATGAAGAGATCCACATCAAATTACATGTTTTTCTTCTTCATCCTCACTACAGACACTCTTTAAATTACCGTAATGATTGGCTGTAAAGTGCAACAGAAAGTGTTTGAATTTTTCCAATAGCACAAACTGTGACATATCGTGGTGACTCATTCAGTTTTAAAGGGTTAACCACACTAATGACTGTATCTACAGATGCAGCCGTCAAAATCATTGGCACCTTAACAAATATGTGAAATTAAAATTATGTGAGAAGCACTGTTTTGTAATTGTATCTGTCAACTGTAGCTATGTGCACATTTAAAAGCAAAATATAACTATCAACCTGAAATTGTGGTGAAGTTACAGGAACCAGAAAAGTTCAAATTTAGAAAACAAAATTAAAATTGTGTGTTCAGTGTTGCACAACAACAGCTACAGATGAAGTCTGTGCTTCTCTTGCAGGATGTGTGTCCTTATTTCGCAGTGGAAAAATGTGACCTCCAGTTAAAACCCACTGATTTAGAAATGACTGCACTTTATTAACCTTTCTGATATCGTGCTGCGTTCACTGTCTGCAGTCGGTTCTTCTTCTGCTGTTCATCTGGGGGTGACGTGGTGTTTGTGATCGGTCTGTGTGGCGTTTTTCTCCGAGTGCCCCTGAAGGTGCCCAGACGTGTTAGCAGCACCAGCGTTTATTGAACTGACTCTGCATTCCTCTGGTCTTATAAAAGGCTCCTCGCACCGGGGCCCAACAGGTCTGGTCCCCGGCTTTAGTGGGACGACACGCTGCGTGATAAATGGTGAACGACTGCAGTGAAAGGGGGCTGCATTTAACAAGGTGGAAAATGTTTATCCCATAAAGCTGATGCAGGGAGACGGAGTTTCCCATCTCTCCTCCATCCCTCACTGTGCTGACATGGATGTTTACGCACAGGAATACAGTTTGTGTATCTTGTTACACCGAGCCGATGGTGGATTAATGTGTAATTTACAAGGGTGGAGGATTTATTACGTTTGGGGCAGGTGCAGAATTGTCTTTACGAGCCAAGTCCTGAGTTAGATTTGTCTTTTTGTCTCACGTTGTTTTTCACCGCCTCAGTAATTTGCAACAAACTGACATCAGTTTGCTGTTAATGATCAACTGTGTCTGTGACCTCAGCGCTGACTGTGGTTAAAGTGTCCAGGACCAGTATCAACCACGCCAGCGACTCACACCATTCAGAGTTACTCTCTAACCTGCAGACACCGGGACCACAGCTGTTTGTTTGTTTCAAGTCTCTCTGACCTCAGCTGGATTTTCAATATTTACCTTTTTAAAATAATTTTGATGAAATCTTGAAAATTCTGGATCAAAATTACAGTGATGCAGAAACTTGAAGTGTCTCTAATTGATGATTTCAGTGTAAAAACAATGTGACAAAGTGATGAACCTTCAGGAAATCTGCAGCTCCCCTCAGTGGTTATATTTCATTGTGAAGTTTTCTGGCTGCAGCTTTCTTGTTTTTGTTCATCCTCGCTGCTCTTACTGTGTCACTTTCAGCTTTTAAAGTGTCTAAAAACCCACAGTAAAAGACCTGACTAGACTAGAAGACTAGTTGGTGACCAGTTGTAGTGGTTAATAAGCCAAAACAGAGCTAAAAGAGATTAAATATTGGACTTCAAATGAGTGACAATGTTGCTTTGTGACTGTTTGCTGTGCTTCCTAACAAGTCTCGGTTTATGTTACAACCACAAGTTTAAAATATTTCAGCTTCCAAACTGAGAAATCCTGTTTAGTCCATGATTTCAGCAGCACAGTCAGAATACTACAGTACCCACGAGCCCCGGCTGCTGTCACATTACTGCTTCATTGTTGCTGAATTCACTTAAAACTCGACTGAACCCCAGTGAAGATTTTAGCACTTTTCCTGAGTGACGGCGGCAGTGTTGTCACAGATTGTTGACATGACGCCATCAGGAGCAGGTTAAGTGTGTGAACGCGCTCTCGAGTGCTCAAGACCGCAAAAATGTGTGTGTTGTGACAGACTCACAATGAAGGGCAAACACAAAGGGGAGCGTTCGGGAGCTGCTGATGACGCAGCGCCAGCAAACAATGATACCTGACTGGAAGCTAAGGTAACAAGTTCACACTCAGCAGGACAATGGCTCCTTCCACAATCCATTTGACATCATCAGGGGGATGTAGGAGGAACAAAAACAGCTTGATTGAAAGTTTGATGCTCTGCAGAGTCACAGTCATGGGAAACACTCAGAGCGATGCTGTGCTGTCAAATAGGCCAGTAGGTAACCAGCATCCAGAGTTTAATTTGTCATATTTCAGTACGAAGCCTCAGTCTGATGCATAAGACAGGACTGAGAGCAGATCCATGCTATAAAGTTACTATATCCCTTTAAATATTTCAATATAAAAGCCCACTAGTGGTGTTTCAGTGCACAGAAAGAAACCTAATTTCATAACCAGGCTTTTATTGTGAAATATTTTATTTTATTTTTAGCCCTGGCCTGTATTTATGGTCCATTAACATCGACCACAGCTGTGACTTTTACTTGAATACTGGTTTTATTCGAGGAAATGTTCTAAAATAATTTGAATCTCTTCTTTAAAAATGGAAACATCCGCGACGGTTCAGATTTTCTGACACAAAAAGCAAGAAGAATGAATCTTCTGTGAAAGTAAAGAGCGTGACCTCCGCTAACAAAAACACTCAGCTTACGTAAAAGGCCGAGAGGTGCACAGAAAGAGTTAACGTCCCGGCCTGAGCGAATGGATTTTTACATGTTGTGTCACGCTTAGGCAGCCAAACCAGTGTTTCCGTACGGTCCCTTCAAATTACAGTGTGCGACTGCAGCGCCGAGATTCACACAAAGGGAACTTCTCTCCCAGAGGCAGGAATAAACCAGGGTTTTAGCAACAGTAACTACAACAGACAGGCTGAAACTAGTTCAGGGATGTCTGTTTAACTCGGTGGTAACCTCACAGAAGCTTTCACTTTGACAGAGAGGCAGAGTCGGGACAGGGAGGGACCGGGCAGGCAGGAATTTTTATGGCCATATTTTGTGTGAATGAAATTGAATATGGTGAAAAGAGAAAGGCGGCTGCTCCCTTGGCCGTCCTGACATGTGGGTTAATGTCTATTCCTTGTTTTTAGTGGAGAAATAAAAGGTTATATTTTAGTTGTTTTTTCATTTTTTTGCAGAGGTTTTAATGGCTGGCACGTAGACTCAGAGTTCAGACGCGGAGGAATGAATTTTTGATGATGGAGAATGGTGATTATCGGAGGCCGGGGACTTCTCATTTTGTGTGAACTCTAATTGTGAGGTGCATCTCACAAATGGCCTCTGCTAAGTGGAGGGCGGTTTCCCTCCGACGAGCCAGTCAGCCCTCAGGGCGACTGCACTGTGGTGGCAACGAGGCGAACCTCCCCAACACCTGGCAACATCTGGTTTAGAGGAAACCAATTTGTTTGTTCAGATGGCAGCTGGTTCACATGATTTATATTTATATTTTTTAACGGTTTTCAAGAGGTTGATGAAGCTGTGACACAAACCACATCGTAAACAGTAACATTTATTCACTATAAGGAAGACCTCGTGGTTGTTTTCTGATGAAATTCTAATTAGATTTTAGGCTGTGATAAATACACAAAATAAAACCTGTCACTTCAGTTCACTGTACTTAATTAATTAGGTGGAAAATTAATCAGCAGATTGATCAATAAGAATGAACCATTTGCATTTAGATGTGTTTTGATAATACCACAGTCTCAGAGATAGGTTTATTTATAAATAAAACTTAAAAACATGTGTCTATCCTTTAATAAATGCATGTAAAAAATCAGCATCAAGCCTGGAGTGGTGTATGAAAACAAAGTTAGCAGAGGACAAACATGGAGCAGTTTGGACGTAAAGTATCTTATTAATCATTTGAGTTTATGGGAAACAATGTTACAAATATTTGATGAGTTCTCTGCAGTTGAAAAACAAAACATGTATACTCACACACTCATGTTTAAGTCAGCACACGGTATTATTTTAAAATTCTGTAAGTAGTCCTCATTAAAACCGTCCAATCAGGTTACGACTTTAACGATTTTGTTACCTCGACCAAGGAGTTTATATTTCTACCTGCGTTGTTTGTTTGTTTGTTTGTTAGCAACATTATGGGAAAATTACAGTATAAATCTTAATTATTTTTTTAATTCAGTTGGTTTTGATAGGAGTTTTGCTATTTTACCACAAGAGGGCAACAGTGTTCAATCAATAGAAAATCCATATATCTTCTCATAACTTTGTTTGTTGATGATAATGTCTACAGTCTGACACAGTTTGGTGGAGATCAGACCTGGGTTATGGCCTGGTGGAGGTTTGTGCTCTGGGTGCTTTCTAGTTTTGGATCTTTTTAAAGTGTAAGAGAAACAAACTGTGATCACGTCCTGAATATTTGTTTCCTGTCACATTAGACAAAGAAATACAGCAAATCCTCACGATCTGAGCAGCAGGAATAAAATGATATCTGAGTTTCTGTGTAGCATAGCTCCTCATGTGTATTAACCCTTTACCTGCAGGTGTGTTTTGATGTAGTTACAGTTTGTGGCTTATTATGCTGATGTGAATTGTCTCTCCCTCAGTCCCACGGTAGTGTTTCTTCCTCCCACTTCACCTACAACCACTCGCTGTGCACCGACTCTCACTTTGAATGTCTGTCAAACGCTGCCTGGTTATCAGACGTTGATGACTAATACGTAGCTAACACCGCCCGCATGCTTGTGCAGAAAAGGTCTTGTGAGTGTGTGTGTGTGTGTGTTTCAAGTACGTGCCTGCGTGTGTGTATGTGTTTCTTCATCTGTACTGTGGAGGCACAAGAGACAAACTGTTCTCCAGATGATCCAGTTCATTAACAGCCTGCCACAGCCTGTTTCACCTGTGGCAGCTCAGACGTCCAC
>OOFC01030080.1:0-13540 GCA_900323345.1 Pseudochromis fuscus | reverse complement strand
GCCGGACCCCAGCGCCATGTCCAGCTTCTCCAACGGATCCGGGAGCAAGAAGTTGCCGCAGGCGATCATCATCGGGGTGAAGAAAGGAGGCACCCGGGCTCTGCTGGAGTTTCTCCGGGTTCATCCGGACATCAGAGCCGTGGGAGCGGAGCCGCACTTCTTCGACCGCAACTATGAGAACGGACTGGAGTGGTACAGGTAAAACTATTTATCTTGCTTTTTTAATGCAACTCAATATTGTGTTTATAAAATTAAATTGCAGCAACTTGGCGCATTACACGCTTTTTATTACTGCGTAAGAGAAATTTATAGACGAATGGGAAACGCAGCTTTGCAGGACAGTGATGCAGATACTGATCATTGAGCTAAATGCGGGACAAATATTCTGTGATGTCTTTTTATTGTATTTTATCTTTCCAGGGAATTTCACAAGTTTATCATTTTTTCACACAGCAATATTAACCACACTTGACACACCCTAACAATCCAGTGAACATTAAAGATGTGTCTTCAGGGACTTTGCTTTGGTCCTCTTAAAGTGTAACAAATTTAAAAGATTATTTGGTAATAATTATCCAGCCAGTTTGGGAGTTTATTTCCAAACTAAACCCGCTTCAGAGCTGAATAAACACGGTGACAACATGTTGTTTGTGACCCCTGCTTTGTTCTGTGTCTGTCCGCTGTTTGCTCACACAGATTAGACCGTTTTTAATTAACTGTTAATTTTGAGATTAGAAAGCAGACTGATTTTAATCGCGTGCGTAATTTTAGTTTCCAAAGAATTGACGCGTAATGAAGCTGCTTATGGAGATTAAGGGTCGGGCTCGCGCTGTTTCTGCGATGTGCAGTGATCTCTATTGGACACAGAGCAACACTGCACCTTCACGGTGATGTGGCTTCAGGCGTGTCTGTCAAGTTTTAATTTGAATTTCAACTTGGATTTTGTGTTATTTTACGACTACTGTGCGTTTCAACATAAAACTAAATTACATTTATCAGAAGAACTGATTATATTACAGTCAGATTGTGCTAATTGAAGTCCTCACCTACTGTTACATTTGTGTGAGCGCCTCCATGACAAAATCTGACCCTCTAAAAGTTTTATACTCAACTACACTGCTTTGAGATACGAGCTTTATCGTGGATGGCACAATTTACGCACGTCTCCTTGATCCCAGTGTGATGAAATCTAAATCTAAAAACAGCTTTTTTAAAACGAGTTTATTAGGCTAACATTGAAAAAGACAATAATATAGAGTTTTGTATTGTAAATTTTCTCCCTAATAGTTTTTATAGATCTCAAAGGGTTTATGTAGTTTGACCATTCTTATGTCAATGGCTCCACAGGCCTAATCGCCTACGTTGCAAAAAAAGAAAAAAGGGCTGCGATCTACAAGACAAAGTGAGGATCCTTCTTTTAGAACAAAACACCTTCAGAGGACGACAAACTAACATTACCCCCGACATTTACATCACAAAGTGCTGATATAACGAGCTGGAGGACTGTGGGGCTTCACGAGCGCACTTGGCACGTCACAACAAGTCCTGTTACATTAAATGGGAAGAAGTTACTAAAGTTTTGCGCATATTTCACTGGTTTGTTTTTAGTGGCAGTTGATTTAATCTGAAATAAATCAGATCTCAATTGGCTCTGTCGTTTTTAATTTATTTATATAATTAGGGTCAAGTTATGGTTAATAAATTACCGATGGCAAAATCAATGTATTGATTGGACATCCCAAAAAAATCCCACTTAGAATTCCCATGTCAAAAATGGCCAATTAGTTTCAATCATTTTCTCCAGTTATGCTTGAAATTGTCAGATGCTGATGATGAAGTTGTGTTAAAATTTCAGCTGAATCAAAAACGCTGAGAAACCTCAGGACAGACCAGTGGCATTACCCATGCTTTTAGTCCACACGTTAAATATGCAGGACATGGGAGGGTGGGCCCAGCACTGCTCCACACACTGTGGGGGGAGTGGAGTGCAGTGGAGCGCTGGCAGCTTTTAAAATAAAGACACAATTCTTTGATTTGTGCCATGTTTCATGTGCCTGCTTTGATAGAAACCTTTGATTTACTGCAACCAGATTTGCTGGTTTGGAGTTTTGTAGGAGAGGCTGTTATTTAACCTTCCACCTCCTGCGTCTCCAGCTTCTCTGGAAAAGTTCTGTCTGCTGCTTTTTAGGCCGTGAAATCTAATACAAGTAAAGGAGCCATGACTCAAGGTTTTCGGAGATAGAACGAAAGCACATATGTGTATCTGCATGCCTTTTATTTTGCAGAGTTCTGGTTGTGAGGTGCTTGTTTATGTGAAACCAAAATCCACTTTTTCCTGATGTAAAGTTTCTCAGCTTCACAGTAAGAAATGAAAAGTGAAACAGCTGGTGTAAGTAGTCCCTGCAGTGGAGACAGAAAAAAAAGTTTTTACTGCTTCTTTTCCTAGAGTGAGGATGGACAGAGAAAGGAAATCATTTAGTGCTGATCCTCCTCACTGTCCCATCAGGACGAAGACACTGGATATGACTTGGGAGGGAACGTTGAAATGTTCCAGACAGAGGCCAAATTGCGTGGCATTGAAATGTATTCTGTGGAAATCTGATCATTTGTGGAGACGGTTTGTGTCTGCGTTGTGTAACTCACCTCCTCTCCTTGTTTGTTCATTTGCACAATCTCCCTGCCATCTCCCTGCTATTGTAACCAGCTTGCACCATCTTCGCCCACCCCCTTCCCCTCCGCACATTTAAAGTTGGATTCCCACCAAGAAGTAAATGCAGCCATAGAGAGAAAAGAGCTGGAGGAAGCAGCGGAAAGAGAAAGTTTGGGAAATGAAAGGAGGTGGTGGCGATAACAAGTCTCGCTGTGGATGTTCTTTGACGGTTTTTTATTTGTGCCGAAGACAAACGCATGATTCACGCTTTTGACCGAGGGGTCCTTGTATCAGGAGGTACACATTTTCACAGTGAGGTCATGCACGAACTGGCCCGTGAAGGAACACACACACACACACACACACACACACACACAGGACGAGAGAGTCAGAGCTCAATGTGACTGAATGTGAACATTGCTTCATTATTTTCCTCTCTGCACCTGTTTTCATGACGTGGTGAAAGTGCAACTGGTTTTATCTGACAACAATAAAAATCATACACACTTATCTTCAGCCTGCATGTGAATGGGAAATGCAATTAGTTGATTCTTATGAAGTTTATTGGTCCAGTCAGAGGAAGCTTAGGGCAGCAGTGTGGAGACTGTGTGAAGCAGCAACTGGAGTTATTTTGTGTAATTTCTATTCTGTTGAAGTGTATTAAGAGTATAATCAACAAAATATCAAGTGAGGAAATCCAGAGGAAGCCACAAAAGAAATGAACGTTTTAAAAACAATTTAAGTGGCTTTTTTGAAACTGTATGTGATTTTGAACTTATTTATTTAACTAAAGAGAAATAAGTAGAGTCAGAGAAGTTGATATATAAATAAATAACAAATTAAGTTGTTATAAATAAGTTGTAAAGTCAAGAGAAAACCAAAAAGTAAAGGTAGAAATATTCTGCTTTTTTGAAACTTTGTGCAAGTTTTTCCTAAAGTTGAGAAGCAACAGTACAATCACTTTAATGTGAAATTAATCGGTCTTATTATATATTTAACTAATTACAGGATAAAACAGAGACAGAGGCAGAAGGGGCAATATAGAAAAACAATTATGAACAGTAAAATGTGAATTTATTAAATGCACGAAAAATCCAGTGAAGTCATTTAGGGCTTTACAAAACTTGACAGTGATTTGGTTTCTTTAAAACTTTGTGGGATTTGTCCCAAAGTTTAGAGGCAACAACAACAAAAGCTCAATCGTGCAAGTGCGACTTTAGTTTGGTCATTTTTAATTTAAATGTAACTATTTATTTGTAGTTAATTTGACATGGTGTGCCACTTCCTGCCACTCTGATTGGCTGAAACTCCCTCCCCGCTGCTGCTGCTGCTGCTGGTTTCAGGAGGAGTTTTATTTACTCCCTAACTCTTGTTGACTGCATCTCGCTGCTGTCAGCTTGCGGCGTATGTCGCTCCCTTCATATTGCATTTAGCCGTATTGGCTATGAAGGGGCTTTGATATATAATTACCGTTCTGTGGTTTTGCTGTCGTGTCGCGGGCTCTGGTCTCAGCTCGCTGTCGGGGCCGTTGCTCCTCCCTGTTGAGCGGCTTTAGCATTAAAACAAGAAGCCGTGCACATGTCGGGGGAGTTTACGGCCAGATGGCGGTGGCGTGAGTTTTATGTTGTAGCGTTTTTGTGAATTTTATTATAACTGGAAGAGGTTGATGAACTTGTGTTTAAGTTTTTGTTGCTTGTGTGATGTGGTTTCTAATCAAGGGGTCAGGCGTCGCTCGCCGTTGAGAGACTTGGGGGAGTCACTCGGCGCCATCACCGGAGCAGGACGTCTCTCTGGTCAAGCTTTGTATCTAGTCTGTGATAAAACACAGTGGAGGTAAACAGACGCAACAAAGCAGCGTCAGTAAAAGCTACTTACACTGCCACAAAGGGACAAGTGGAGCATTGTTGGAGGAGGAGGGGGGCTCCTCTAAAAAGAAATGGTGCTCCACTATCAGACTTGGGGATGCTTGCGGAAGTCTGCGCTGTTTGAAAGCTCTTATCTATCACCACCCCCACCGCTGGGTCTTAAAGCCGGAGTCAGACCACAGCTCCTGGACAGTTCTGGATGGGTGCACGTCCTTTTATCTGGTCGCCACAGGGGATGCTCCTGTTTCCACGTAGGTGACCCGTCCACTCTCTGCAGCCACTCCTTCCTTCCTGTCTCTGAGCCGCTGAAGAGGCCACCTGGCTCTATACAGCGTCAGTGAAAGGGCGGTGATGATGTTTGCATACATGGTGTGTTTTGTAGAAAGTCAGCGGGTACAGGGAAGTGGGCTTCAGGCTCAGCTGTGAAACCACAAATAATTTTCATCGCCACTCACAAAAGGCGGCGTACACAAGTGTCTCCTCTGGGATGGCCGGTATTGATTGGTCAAGCCTGATTGGAGGTGATGTGCAGAGATGGGTTAAGGGCCTTTGACTGGGGTCAGACCCACGTCTGCTCCCTGACAGGGTCTGTGTGTTGACCATCTGCAGAGCTACAGAAAGCTGCTGGACGCTACAAGCCCCACTGGGGGATTTTACAGCCTTTTCTTCACAGAAAACAATAGGATGACAGCACAGATTTCTAAACCTGCCCAGATATGGAAATGAGGAGGATTTTGTGCTGCATTTTCACAAAAATCAGTGAAAGTTTCAGTGGCTCTAAAGTGGTGGTGAAGACAGTGCTGAATTCAGATGATTAGATACTTTGGCTCTCTGATTGTTTCCTGATTCTTGGAAATCCACGGCTCCTCGGGGGGAAACCGAGCGCCCGGCCAGCCAACCGTACAGCTGACAGCAGGTTCACATCCTCTGCTGAAATCCTCCAAACTGTGCCTCCATGTTGGCTAAACTTCCACCTTCAGTTCCCAGATGATTATTTGTTAATGGCGCCCTGTTTCCCCCCCCTCCCATCATCCTCAAATCCCCTCCCTTATGAAACACTTTTTTTTTTTTTCCCCCCTCTCCACTCTCCAGCTGTGCACTTGCGCTGCTGCTGTGTAAGAATAGTGTCACATGTCATGCTCGGTTTGTGCGATGCTGGGCGGGGCTCGCTGCAGGCCTCGCTGACCACCAGTGGCCCGGAGAAGCCTTTGGTCAGCGTAGAGGGACGGAGGCCCTCTCTCTCTCGCTCCCTCTATAAGCTGGCATGGCCCATCCGAGTATACAGAGCGACTGGGGGGTGGAGAAACAGAGAAAAGGCGGCTTTCATCCCCAAATTACAACCGGTTAATAGTGAAAGGGGAGACCTGTGGAGAGGGGAGTGGCGGCGCTGTGCTGTGCTGTGCTCTGCTGTGGCGGCCTGCCTCCCCCCTCCTCCCCCTCCTCCTGTGTCCAAGTGAACACTACCCACACCAGTGAAGACAATATGGCCGCCACAGACAAGAACCTCCTGCTGAAGGAGAGGATAAAAGAGGGAGTCTGATAGGAAGTGGCTGCTGAATTCAGATGGACGGTGCAAACAGAAAACCTCAATAATAAAAGTGGACCGTCAACACTCAGTGCGACTTTGCATTTGAAAAAACTAATTGGGCGACAATAAAATAAAGAAATCTAACAAAGTATTTTCAAAGGATTCACAGTTTGCAGAAAGCAAAGTGTACAAACCCTCCCTCTGTGCTTTACGTGTGAATTCGCCCCCTGTTTTAATGAGGTGATAATTTGGATGTAGTTGCACATGTCACAACAGCACCAGGCATCCTTCCTCCAGAGTTAATGGTCATTCTCGGCTGCTAAATAAACATTTTCTGGCACATTAAAATAACCACCTCCGGAGGTTGTGGGATGGGGGAAACAAAAACTCTAATATGCTTTTTGTTAATCATGTTAAAGATTGTCAGGAAAGTCCAGAAAGTAGTGGAGGGGGGAGCTGGAGGAAGAGGAGGCACTGATGATGACAGTCAACCTGTAAAGCATCACTTGTCTCAGGTATTAAGTCCCAGAGGTAGCCATTAGGGTGTTGGAGAGTGTGCATGCCTCTGGGAGAGAGGACACACACACACACAGGAAGCAGAGAAAGCGACAGAGGTCTCCTGAGGTTTCCATTAGCCTGGCAGTAAAAGAGCAGAGCTCATTAGAAGCCCTGAGTTGTCTCTCTGCAGCGACACTAGTCACTCTCTCCATTTAGATGTACTCCCAGTGCTGCCGGGCTCTCGCGTAAGAGCTGCAAGAACACTTCAGCTCAACTCTCAGACAACCCGGCCAAACTGCTCCACTCAGTGCCAATTATTTTCAACCGTGTGGAGATTTTCTCTCCCCTTGTTTAACTGGTTGTAATAAGGCGGCCAGTCCTGGAAACTCAACTGTGTGTGTTTGGGAAGTAAAAAACTACTCCTACTATCAACTGTTACTCAGAGGAAACTGTCAGATGTCTGCTGACTTTACATTTCATACCAAAACAGTAGTAAAAGATATCTTCAGAAGGCACTGGATGAATGAAATTTGGTCCAAATTTAGATTGTGGATTTAGTAATAGATGAAATCTCTCTTTTTTTTGTTTGTTTGAGGAGGCTTTGCTGTCTTTACATCAGCTGTCGTACTTCACTGAATGGAAAAAAAGACTTGTATAAATCCTGTGATTTCTGCCTGTGTGTATGATTTAATCTAAAGCAGGATTAGGAATTTGAAAGATTGTTTTTCAAAATAAGTGAATTAAGAAATATGGATGATTGTGCATGTTGAAGCCAGGGGTTTGGTATTTGAACGTGGCCGCGTATAGGGAAGAGGCGGGTCTAATCCTTGAGTCTGTCAATCAAACTAATTATAACTTTAACTAATGACATCAGAATGACTTGATTGATTGATTGAAATCAATAATTTGTTTAAATTTTAGTCCATTGAGGATTTTTTTTGGCCAGCATCTAGTGGACATAGGTGGTATTGGACTGTTTTGGCTTCATGTTTGATCTCTGATTGCTTTGTCAATTTCTATGCAGAGTTTATGATACAGATATGTGGGTCTACCTGAGTGATGGAGGTCACAATTACATTAAAACTGAACCTATTTGTCATTTTTCTGCCAAAATTCATCAGATTTCCAGCACAATATCCACAACATGACTCATTTCCTGTTTGTGTTTAGTAAGTATTAGCACTGTGGTAAGTTTAGGGAAAGGTTAAGGTATGTTTTGATACAGAGAAAGTCCAGGATGACTTGACACAACATGTTTATTTAAATGATCCTTCCCTGAAAGTACCACAAGTACTTTTGCTGCCAACCAGCCCCAACCAGCGATTGAAATTTTGATGTGAAACTTGGTCTCCAGTCTAAGTTTTGCATAATTTTAGGCCCGTCAGAGAAACACAGTTATTGTTGTTGTTGTCTGAGATTTTAAACCAGACAACATCTGGGCTGAAATCCAAGCAAAAATGTACGATTGCCTCAGGATCGCTGCTGCCACGCTTTTCATCTCTGAAAGCAGCAGGTTAATTGTCATGACTGGTGCTGTCGTTACTTGATATCGCTAATTATACGTTAGCTCGGGAAGCAGGCCGCCTTAGGAATTTGTAAACCATTAACCTGCAACAACAGCTGCAGTGTGAGTAATGGAGGTTCGAAATAAAAAAATGGAAAAAAAACCCAGCCCAAACACACAAGAAGATGGTTTTCTGCAGACAGTAGATAGGAAATCCCCTCTTTCTCACACACACACACACACACACACACACTTTGCAGTTCACCTGTCTTCAAAAAGGTGCGCAGGCAGTTATGGATGATGGGCAATTCAAACAGGATGCAAAGTAGCTCACTGGCTGCCTCTGTGTGTGTGTGTGTGTGTGTGTGTGTGTGTGACTGCGAGTGTGTCGAGGGAGTGGGGGGTGGTGGCATGTATGTTCTTCTGGAGTCTGTTTCATCTTTTATTCATCTTTGCTGTAGCTAGATCAAGGAGTCATGTGCCTCTTGGTGCATGTCAAGTGTCAGGAAATCAGTCAGAATGGCTGATTCTGCCTGCACACCCACATAACAACAACACCCAACACACACACACACAGTCACACACACACAAGCCTAGTCTTCACCTGCAGCCCCTCATTGTTTTTTTTTTTTCATCCTTTCATGGTTCATCAGTTTATTTCGTCCCAGCTGTCATCCAGTCGCACCCTCATACTGATGGAGTGCTGGAATGCGTTGTGTGGCTAGCTCTGGGCTAACACCTTCTGCAAACACCCTGAGCAAACACTCTGATTACAGAGGATTACTCGTGCTAAACAAATCCTGGGTAATATCACCAAGTGCTGTGTTTGCTATAGCTAAGGCACACGCACAATGTGGAGCCTGATCGGCCTGATGGCAGTGCGTCCAGTGAGTCATCTTTGTGTCGCACGCCAAGCAGAGTGGTGAGATGTTACCGAAACGATGAGGTATTTCATTTCTTTTAGGGCGGCCGGGCAAATTCAGCTTTTTTTTGGTCAACATCAAAAAGCGTGTTGTTGTTGCACATTCATGAGACGATGGGGATGAGGTATGGCCGCTCTCTACTCTCCGCCATCCCTTTCACCAAGTCCTCTGTTTTATTTATGCCACATGGTGGGCTCCCTCGCTTCACTGCAGGGTTATTAACACTCGGTAATTCTAGGCAGTCGTCTATGGCCACAGGCCGATGTGGTTCCAGGCCCTGAAAAAAAAAAAATGCCTCGTGGCTCCACAGATTCCTGCCTTGTTTTCAAAAAGGTGCCAAATACCAACAAATATACTTAAAAACAGATTCTCTGACTGGACGAAATTATTATAAAATTGAATAATTTGTACTTGTCATGCCTCTACAGAGCTGCCCATCACAAGACAACCATGATAATATCCAAGAAGAATGTCTCAACCTCACTTAAGTGTTTTTCAGGACATCAATGAGAGAGGGGCTGGGGGGGTAAATATGCCGTTGGAGTGTCTGACATGGACTTTATATGTGGTGGTTCTCTATTTATTTACTCTGCTTTACTAGTGTCTGATGTTGCCTCCAAAACCAAGCTGGGTTTGAGCCCAAAACCAGTCTGAGTGGTCTGAGACCACAAGGCCTGACTCCCCCTTCTCTCCCTCTTTCTGTCTTTGCCTCCCTTGTTGATTTACATTGTCTGTGTCATTCACGCTCCTACACAATCTTGTACACACAAACTCAGATTGTTGGAGGCGCTATGATGAAAAATAAAGCTCCACTCTAATGAAGCAAAACTCCCTGATTCCTGTGAAGAATGATGGATGGATGGATGGGTTGCGGCGGTGGAGTTAACTGTTTTGTTTACTCGGAGGGTCAGTGTATTCCCAGGCTGCTCTGACACACTGCAACCTCTTGATGGAGTTCAGGGTCTGGGAGCAACATTCATCAACCAGATCAGGACTCCTCAACTCCAGACCCAGAGTTTGGATGTCAAAGTGTCACTGAGCAAGAAACAGGAAGAGGGCTCCAACCAGTTTGGCCGCTGTAGTCAGTGTTTGTTGCTCTGGAAGAGATTAGCGTGATAGTCACTTCATTATACTCTGACCCTGTTGTGCAGGCTGCCGCCGTTTCCCATAGACTCCCTTCATTTCCTCCTGATAAAGACCTTGTTAGCTGCATAGACTGTATATAAAACATGGATACCACTGATAACCACGACATGATGGCTCCAAAAATTCTGGCTCCGATCGACTTCAACTGAGAAATCATCAATTTAACTCCTGAAATAATGACCTGGGCCCTGTTGGTCCTTCTGCAAATAAATTCATAATTAGAAGAAGAAGAAGAAATCTTCATTTTGTTATTGTACATACTGCACATGGTACACACACACACACACACACACACAACAGAATGTCATTTACACTCTACAAACACAGGGCGCCCTAACAATTCACACACATACATGCATATAGGGGCCCCGTAGCATGCGTGGAGGGGGCATAGGGTGAGGGCACCGCCATTTGAGCAGTTGGTGGCCGTCGGTGCCTTGCTCAAGGGCACCTCGGCAGTGCTCTGGAGGTGGACTGGCCCCTCTCCAGCCACCGGTCCACACTCTGTACATAATTAAGTAGATAATTAATTAAGATATATTTGGGGGCATTTGATTGGCCTCTCAGACTCCATCAGATGCTCCATTAGTCCAGCCCTCTCACTGCTCCCCAGCTCCGCCCTCTTATCCTAATATGGTCACTTCGGGTGGCTGTGGCTCAGGTGGTAGAGTGGGTCGCCTGTGAATCGTAAGGTTGTGGGTTCGACATGACGAAGTGTTTTTGGGCAAGACACTGAACTCTGAGTTGCTCCCAATGGTGGCTAGCACCTTGCATGGCAGCTCAGTAGCCATTGGTGTGTGAATGGGTGAATGAGTTGCCTTGTTTGGGACCTAGCTAAGGTCATGAAATCGCTATATAAATGTACTGCATTTACCATTTACTTCTAGCCCCTAAAAACAAAGATGGCGCACTAATCCACAAACCAATGGATGACATGCATCTTATATATAGGAGCTATGGTTAGTAGACATTGTTCAAATACTGTGAAACCAAAGTGTTTTTTTTCCAATCTAAATCCAAAACCTTTATCTAGGTCAGAAGAATTGTAAACATTTAATTAATTTTCCTGTGTTAGTGTCCATCGGTGCTACTGTTGATGAGTCGGTAGGATGGTTTAAACAGATCCTCTATTTAGTCAGAGATAGAGTTCAACAGTCTGCAGCAGCTCCAGTCATACTGACAGGCACTTTTGACAACAGCATTCCCGGTAATCTGGAGGAGGAATTTAGCTGTCAAACAGCTCTCCTCCTTTTAGCAGCCTGATACACCGCATCCCATTCAGGGCCCCCGCCATCCAGGTCTGAGTGTGTGATACTGGGCCAGTCTGCATTATTAATCCTTTTACCAGACAGATGATTTGGAGGAGGGGGGGTGGGGGGCATCCACTCAGCCACCTTGCTGAGTTTCCAGTGACACCATTATTCAGTGAAGCCTGTTAAACCGAAACCTCAACGTGATCAGATTGAGGAGGCTGTGGCATCGCTTAAGCTTCATCACTGGGCAACTTTTTAGGCTATTAAGTTACGAGCAAATGTGAAATGTACATGCAGCGATGGAGACTTACTCAATAGCAGGTGTGCATATTTATTTGGCACCTGAACACAGAAGACACAGATAGACACTGACACCCCCCCTTCAGATTATACATCCTCCTGCAAGATCTCAGTTTTTAGCAGGAATCTCTGGCTCTTCTCAGCCAGGAAATGAACTGTCAAAAACCTCTAAGTGGCCGCATACTAACACCTGGACCACTTCAAGTGTTTGAGCGAGAGACCAGACAAAGCTCCTTGAACTGCAGTCAGAGATCTTCTTCTTTTTTTTTTTTCTCAACTGCCCCATAAACCATCATCTTTATGCTTTTAATTTACAGCCAAAGCCATGCTCTGTGGTTAAATATAATGTCAGACTTCAGTGGAGTATATTTCAAAATGCCTGACTTCTGTATATGCGTAAGTGCTACTTTGAAAATATTCAGTGAGCCAGCAGAGGCGTGCATGCCTGCCTCCCTTCGTAGCACCCATGGAGTGTGTTGTGCGCTGTATAAACATGTTGTGTACTGCATGTTATAGTATGTGACTTACTGCAAGCTGAGCACTTTGAAATCCAACCGTGGTGATGGGAATTGTTTTTATTTACCGGCGACTCATCCGTGAATTCATGCATAGAAAATTCCATATGTATCATCAGTCATCTTTTCTATCATCGTCCTTTAAAAACACCAGAGAAAGGGATTTTTTTCCAGCTGTATCATATCTCATGCATTATGAAATACAAAATGAATGCATTTTGTTTGCACATTACGCTTGTTGTCTCCGGGGCTTGAAAAGATTACATTCAGGACACGTCGGACTGTGAAGTGGTGCTCGAGATGCTTATCGCCCAATAAGGAATAAAGATGTTTCTTTGTATTTCCTAAAAAATGCTTGTACGTCCGCCACATTGGTTCATGAGAAGTGCTCGAGTAAGAGGCCCTTGGTAAAAGAAAGGGAGTCTTTCACTACTCATTTCCTCCCTTCTCCTTCATCCCACTTGTGAAGTGTCACTTCGCTATCGGACCTCAATCCCCTGGATGTCAGGGGTCGAGTGAACCTCGTCCGGAGAGCAGGGTGAGGAGTGGGGACTGTGGCGTATTCGGTGTAAAGTAGACTCGGGGTTTCGCTCGCTCGATTTCCCAGAAGCAGGTGATTTGTTTGGTGCTCTTATCTCGGCTTATTCAGACAGGTTAAATCAGGCTATACTTAGAGCTACTTAAAGCACTGCACAGTTGTTTTGGGTGGCGTTACCTCCCATGGGAAGATAACACTCGCTCCAGGGTCTTGGAGCCATAGAAACCAGACTGCTTCAGCTTATCCTCCTCCTTCGCTGGTGGATACAAAGTGCCCTCTGATTTGTCTATATTCAAATACCTTAATTTGAGATTCAAATGCTTTCAACATCCAGACATGTGAGACAATTGAAAACCTTTTGTACGGAGTATAAAAATTGACAGACACATGCCAAATAGCTTTTTTTTTTTTTTTTTGCCTTTTGTCTATGAGCCAAACTAGTCATTTTGTCAGAGATGCTGTGACACGGACGGCTCAGCGGCAGCCCGTTATCATCAAATCAAACGTGACAGGAGGGAAGGCAGAAGCATCAGACAGAAATAACCCCCTTTTTTCCTGCTTGCCGTTTAGCTCCGGCGGGACGAGGGCTCTTTAAAACGCAGGCCAAAGGGCCGCTCCACCGGCCCTCGTTTGATGCTGTCATGTGACAACGCGGGGCTTCTGCTTTCTGTCTTATCACTGTTTTTGGCATGTCTTTCAACTTGGAAATACTCTCAGTGGGCAGAGAGAAAAAAAAAGACTAGCATTGGAAAGCCAGCTTTGTGTGGAGCTAGTTATTTACAGTGTTGTTTCCAGTATTAGAGAGTCAGCTGTTATCTAA
>OOFC01030079.1:0-11781 GCA_900323345.1 Pseudochromis fuscus | reverse complement strand
CACCGCTGGCCTCCCTGCAGAGCGGCTACTGCAGGACGAGCTGCCAGGACGGACACTTCCTCAACGCCATCAGCGGAGAGTGTGACAGTAAGTCAGACTGCCTGTAAAAGTGTGTGCGTGTGTGTGTGTGTGTGTTGTAATGCTTATTTATATGTCATTGCGTGCCTGAGAGGCCCTCACGGGAATAGAACCAACAACCCTGGCTGGCAGGGATAGTGCCCTACTCCACTCTGCCTGCTGGGCTGTTCGCAATCCCACGCTGAGATGTACCAAAGCTGGAGTGTGTGAGGCTCCAGTGAGCTGCATTATTCATGAGAAAATGCCAAACCACTTTATAAAAGAGATGGTCTTGGATTGATGGGTTTTTACTTTGTGCAGTCAGTTTCTTTTGAGTTGTTGCCTGTGAAACCATCTGAAGAGTTTCACGTTTACTTCATTTTTCATTCGAACATTTGGACACAAAGCAGGTTTTATTGTTTGTTCAAAAAGAAGTTTAGTAACTGAAGCAGCTGAAAACGATTACGATTTGAATAAAAGGTCCAATATTGAAAAAAATGTGTGTAGTGGCATTTGATTTTAAGGCTATAGAAGGATATTGTTGGAGTTCAGTGTAAAATTCAAAGTAATTTCATACACATCCATTAGGTTTGGGCTTTCCCCCACAGATTATAAACATTACAGCTTCACCATCTCCTGCTCTCAGCTGGATTTGCTCCTGACTTACTCTCCTCCTTTGAAATCACTGAAATCAGATCAGCAACATCTGAACCTGAAAGCTCCACCTTTATATTGACTGTATATAGAATGGACGAAGCCAACATGATGTCACCTGTTGGTTTGTAGACTCACATTTTGAAGTCAGGAGTTTGGTATTTGAATGTGGCCATGTTGGTTTTTGGAGCCAAAAGTGACCATATTTGGATATGAATGGACAAATGAGGAGGTGAGTCGGCCCATGAACCTAAGGACACTTTCCAATGTGGATGAGACTGGAGTTCACCGATGAATGAGTCTCCAAAAAACCTAGCTGATTTTATTTTATTTTATTTTGTTTATTAGCACATATGAAGAAGAAAAAGGAAAAACAGTACAAGTACAAGGGAGAAAAAAAGCATACAACATAAAGAATATATATATACAGCATATAAGAGATGTGCAGGAGAAACCAAAAAAACCCCTAAGGGCTTGTCCAGTGGTTCTCCTAGAGACAGACATTCAGTATAGAAAATAAACTAAATGAAAAAGATACCACAAATGGAGGACAGACATATACAGCAAGTAAAGTACAATAAGGAACCAGTAGACTACCACTACATACAACATATAATAATAATAAACAAAGTTAGAAACAGGAGGCAGATGGTTATGGATGGCGAGTTATGTCTGTCTTGAATGAATTTAAATGAGAGAAGTTTCTAATAGGGAGTGGTAGCCTGTTCCTAAACAAGGGACCTCTGCACCTCATGGTAAATTGAGAAGAAGTAGATCTGAAGAGATTGGAGTGAAGATTATTTGCTGATCTGGTATTAAAGTTATGAACTTGGAAGTTAAACTGAAATACAGAATGAAAACAGGAAGGAAGTAACTTGTGTCAACAAAACAACATATTTGGAGATTATTAACAGCAAAGATGGGCAAGATGCTCAGAGATTGAACCAAAGGAGTGGAGCTGGTGAAAATGTTGGAAGTGTGGCCATTTTGATAAATGGTTTTTGTAAGGAGAAGATACAGTTCAGGTTACTCTGATGACATCACATTGACTTGTGGAAAAAAATGCATTGACTGAGTTTCATGATAGAAAATGAGGATTTTTGAATTGAACTCAGTTGGTAATTATTGGAGACCCTGTGACTGCGTCCAACTTTTATGTATAGTTCATGGTGTTGAGGAACTTTTCTTTTTAATATATATAAAAAATGAGATTTCAAACAGGAATGTTCAGAGGTAAATCATAAGATAAATCACTTTTGGAAGTATGGATTTCCCCTCCCTGCAACAAGGTGGAAAAAAGTTTCCTCCTATCAATGTAAAAAAATAACTTTTAATGAGTTTCTAGCTGCAGTTTCAGGAAAAATAGAGCTCCATATGAAACGTCCTCTGGGATAAAGACGCATTCTAGTTGGATCTTTGCTAATAAACACCAGTGAGATACTTCACACCTCCCCCGCTTTACTTCTCCAACTCATTGTGTACATAAAAAAAAAAAAAAAAAACCTGTTTGTTTTTGGCAGGAAAAATATGATAAACTACCAGACAGGAGATAAAAAAGAAAAAGGTCTGATTAGAGTCTGCGTGTAAAGGTAGCTCCTGCTGTTGTCCTCCCTCCCCTTTCACTGCGTAATGAAATGAGTTTTTACCTATCTGGCCCGCTGGCTGTAGATTATAAACAGCCATGTTTACAAGATGGGGAGTCAGCATGGAGGAGATAGCAGGGGGGTAAACAAAATCTGAGGTGCAAAAATAGAAGCACTGACTTTTAATTACAGTTTCTGATGACACGCACTGTTTGGAGATGGGAGAGTGCAGCCAGCTTTTTAGCCCCACAAATACACACATGTATGTACATATGTGTGCAGACAAACACAAGCTGGCTCGCACACACACACACACAAGCAGATATGCATGGGTAGACACACATATTTGTTTGCAAACACACACACAAAACCTAATCTCAAATGGGTCAAGCTCAGCCAAACTCCAGTTAATAAAAGATGCCTTGTGGCACTTCTGGGCCACAGAAAATACTCGGGTCATCATTTCTGCATGGCCAGGAGACGCACACAAACACACACAGTTGTGTTTTCGTGACTTCAGAAGACTATCCTTAATCAACCCCAATCCTTACCCAAACTTAAAATGTGTCCTCACCCCAAAATGTAATGATTGATGTCCTCATAAGGAAGATAGGTCCCCACAATGTGACTGTGTAACAGAGTTAGGTCCCCACAAAGTAACTAACACCAACACACATGTATTTACACACAAACTCTTTCTCCAGTTCCTCATATATATTTTTTTAAAGTTTGGTTTATTTTCTTCTTTCTATCACACACTCACACAGTGGTGTTTCTGTGATGTAAGAGAGCATCGCATTGACTTACATTCATTTTCTGTGGAGTAGCGCTATCGCTAGTCCACCAAACCCAACCTTCACCCGAAACTTCAATATGTCTTCAATATGTCTCATAATTCAAGGATTCATGTCCTCATAAGGAAGTTCGGTCTCCATAGTGTGAATGTGTAAACAGCCATAGGTCCCCACAGTGAATAACACCAACACACACACACACACTCACACATGCATTAATACATAAACTCTATCTCCAATTCTTGTTTCTGTCACACACACACACACACACACACACACACACACTATATTTCACACACGTTTGTGTTTCTGTAGCTTCAGAGGACATTCTATTGACTTGCACTAATTTTCTGCAGACTCACCTTCATTTGATTTAGGTCCTCACAACATGGATTACACTTATCTACACACACACACACACACACACACACACTTCATTCCTACTTTATTCTTGCTTTATTTTTACCTTCTTTCCCTCACAACTATATTTTACACACACACAGTTGTGTTTAGGTGACTTCTGAGGCCATTTCATTGACGTACATTCACTTTCTGCAGACTTACCTTAACCGTACTTGACCAACCTTCACCTTATGTCCCATAAGGAAGTCAAGTCCCCATCATGTGCTTATGTAAACAGAGTTAGGTCCTCACAATGTGGATAACACACACACACACACACACACGCACACACATTTTATTCCTTCTTTATTCTTGTTTTATTTAAATATTTTTTTAACCTCACACTCACTCACACAGAGTTGTGTTTATGTGACTTCAGAGGACATTACATTAAATTGTATTTTTTATTTTTTTGGGAGACTGACGTTAACTATACTTGCCCAAACTTAACCCTCACTCTTGACTTAAAACATGTTAAAACTTCCCATATGGAACACATACACATACAAAGTACATACTATATGTTTTTGCTAACTTTTTCATAGCACACATATATTTTATTTCCTCTTTATCTTTTATTGTTGCTGCTGCTACTACAACCACACACAGCCACCCTTGGATTACCCCTGTCCAGCCTCGGTACCGTTTCACCGTTGCATAGCCTCTGAAGACGTTTAAGGTTTTGCTCTCAATCATGAGTTCATATCAGAGCAGCATCAGAGGCAGATGTTCCTCTATTGGCCGTCTCCTCTTATTCTCCCTCCATCAGTCTGTCTCTGTCTTCAGGAAACTCTCCTCTCAGCATCAGCACTCCTGTCACGTACTTATTACGGCCAATCCAGCCAAGAGATTTGCCAGATTTCACAAGTGACTGAAATGCCCATTTCTACTGGAGACAGAACGCGACAGCTGAAATCCATGAAAACAGACAGGGATGATGGATGGATGGAAAAGATTTGTTTTTGGACCAGAGTATGCAAATCGTGACATCCATCAGTCACATATTTACAAAGTAGACCTTGCAATATTATACACAATGGGGGGGAGTAAATAACACAAAAATCCAATCATTTTTTTTTAAATTAGAAATTACAGTTTGTTACTTTAATTCTACATGAGATCCTGTGTAATTTTTGTGTGTGGATTTTATAGTGTTTAATGAAAGATATTTGTAAAGCAAAGAAATGGATGGAAACACATTTTTGTTTTATATATATATGTTTTAATCTTTACATTATTATATTTTATAATCTTATCTATCAGTCAGCTGAGCTTTATTTATTTAGGACCTTTCATACAAAGGAAATACAAAGTGCTTCACAACGACTGAAAAATAGAAACAATGAAAGAGTTAAAACAAATAAAAGCATTAAAAATACTGATAAATTAGTAGTTGAGTAATAAAAGATGAAGAAATGAAAATAAGTCAGACAATAAAACGTTAATTACAAAAACGTACATAAATGTCAGACTGAATACATAAGTATTTAGTTTACATTTAAAGTCTCACATACACAATATGTCAAAGCAAATCACTGTGAAATTATTGAACCACTGCTTTAATTTTTATTGATTACAACTTTGTAAGTATTTTTATAAGGGAAAAATACTTAAAATGGAAATGGCAATTTTGTTTACAGTTATAGATTGTTTATGCGATTTTACGCATGTAAATTTACAGTTTTATTAAATTATTTGAGCTTTAAAATACAGAGAAAATTCATTTAAAAAATCCCAATTTTATTTTTTTCGATTTCCAATTATTTTCATTTTGTATCTACCAGTAGTGCAGAGGAGTTAGATACTTCAAAAGTTAGATTTTTTCATACATGTTTAGAGACGATCCCCCTGTGAGCAGCGCTTGGTCACAGTGGGGAGAAAAAAAAACTCACCTGCTCTTGAGGTTAAATGTGTATCTGGTAAGTTGTCATTTCCAGTGTGAACAAAGCACAAATGGTCAAAATAAAGTTAAGATCCCACTTTGTTGCTTTTGACATAAAACTGATTTTCACACTCAAAACATTTTGGGTCTTCCACCCACCCCTCTACCCTCTGTACCACCCTCCAGCGAGTCCTGGGCTCACCTCTGGGTCAGTTGGGCGTACTTGGTAAACCTCCAACAGGAGGCACCATCCTATCCCTGAACCACCTAAGGAGCAGTGGGTTTAGTCTGAGCTCCGTCAGAATGGATGAACTCCTCAGCCTCACCTACCACGAGTGAGGCCCGCCACCTGTTGAAGGAAGCTAACTTACCCGCTCATATCTTAGTCTTTTGGTCATTACCCAAAGTTCATGAGCATAGCTGAGGGTAGGGATGTAGATCGACTGGTAGACGGTGAGCTTTGCCTTACAGCACAGCACCACCTTTACCACTGCAGATCAGTCCAACAACCCCATTACTGATGCCACTGCTCCCAGCCTGTTGTCAATCTCACCATCCCTTGTTCCTCGACTCATGAATAACGAGACACTTGAACTGCTCCTCTTGGGATAGGTCCTCCCCCCTTACCTGGTGGGGGCAGGCCATCTTTTTCTGTGAGCGAACCATGGAGTCAGACTTGGATGTGCTGATCTGCATCCCATCCACTCAACCCTTGGCTGCATACTGCTTAAGTGCAGGCTGGAGGCAATCATGTGAGGGCACTGGAAGGACAACATCATTTGCAAAGAATAGAGTCTTGTAAGGACAAAACAACAGCTACAGTGAGAGAAAGATTTTCATTCTGTCTAACCCATCTGCCCTTTCTTTATTTTACCTACATCTGTCTTTTTGTAAAGTAAAGAGAGTCAATATCTGAGCTCTGAAAAGTCCAAATGAAAAAGTCTGTCTGGCTCACTTTCACTCAAAGCTGTGACTTTATTTACTTCACAAAACATGAAGCTTAAAATAGATGCTGTCCAACAGAACCGCATCACCATAGAAACACTGCATACCAACATAAAATAGAAGATATGGTAATAAAGAATACTCGTTGGTTTCTACATCTGTACTGTATCAACGCTGAGGACTAGAATAAAATGAGTTAACTGGTGAATAAAACCCTGGTTATTTTTAATGTCTTGTGATTTACACATTTTCACTTTTATCATTTTGACTTTAAAATAAGTTGATCATAGAAAAAGAAGCAGAATTGTTAAAGTCTCGTCGTGGTCTCACAAATCTCTGTATAGATCTGTGTAATTTATTTTTAGTAAGATTTCCCTGAGCTGAGGCATGATAATAGAAAACAGCATTTGAACTCGCAGAGACCTGGTTTAATATCTGCAGCAGTTAACATCGTAAAAGCCAATACATTTATCTTTAATCTACCCTGCGGACGTCTCTTACATCAAAATGAGAGAATAGAAGAAAAAAACTGTTTGGATGGTACAAAAACACCAACCAGGAATTAAGTATGGAAGATATTTGTCACTGTGTTGAAAGAAGCTATACATTTTTTATTGACATATCTTTTTTTTCTGAGGGCATAAAGCTAATTACAGCTGATCAGAATATGATGCATGTCTTTTTGTGCTATAATACTATAATTATTGTGAGCTACATTGGTAAAACGTGCTGTTTGATGTTTTGTCGATAGCGTGGTCAGCTTTTATTATTATATTATTACATTTTATTGGTTTGTTTGATTGATTGATTGTTTGTTAGCAACTTTTTGGAAACACTACTGAACAAATCTTGATTTTTTTTTTAGAGAGAAAAGTTATTACTGAAGGAACAAATGATTAAAACTTGATCAAGATCAGAGGATGGCATCCTCTCTACAAAAAATCTAAATCCCAGAAAATCTGCATCTCTCAATGAGCTTATATTTTAATAGACAATGCTGCTATTCACCACCAGAGGGCAACGGTGTTCAGTCTATAGCAGAAGTACAGCGCGATTATCTCTTGGAGTCTCTAATAAGGCCCATATCCCAAATTCAAGCTGGAAAAACAGATGTCTGAGTTACAATAAAACCTGGTTAAGAAATGAAAAGTTTCTATCAACTGTAATCCAAGTAGTGGGCTTTTATTTTGAAATGGTTAAAGAAAATTTTCAGTTAATGTTTTGATCCACTCCTGATCCTGTTTGAAGCATCAAAACAAGTCATTGTACTGTTAAGCAACTATGAAATATGATGAATTAAACTGATCAAACAGAGGAAATTAGAAATAAAGTCCTGCCTCTAATGCCAGCCGGCCTCAAATCGAGGAAAGAGCATTTTATTTAAGCTATTCCCTTTGTTTACATGTATAGAACCATTCATTTATGTGTGGTTCTCATGTCATTTCACACATGTAATATTGATCTGGAAAGTGACTGGTATCAAACTGAGGAAATTAGAAATAAAGTCCTGCCTCTAATACAAACCGGCCTCAGATAGAGGCCTGTCACTTCCTGTGGTTTAGGAAAACAAAAGACTATTGGAGGATGGTGCTTTCTTTAAAGCAGGTTTGCTGCTGTTTGAGTGACAAAGTTTGAATGACGTACATTAGGAAGTAAGTATTTTACAGCCAGTTTCTAGATCAATCATTTCCATAAATCTGACTTTTAAAGCGAGAGTGGAACCTTTTCAGTTTTTAGGACGGAGCTGTCAGGAAGTGAATATGAAGAGAAAAGTGGGACTTCTTTTATAATCTGTAAATCCACTCCCTGCCGGGCCGACATGTCTAGACAGGGTGAAGGCGGCGTCTCAGGACCACACACAGTCTCTCTCTCCAGCGTCTCTGCTTTTTGTTACGCCTGTAACTTCAAATAAAGGCGATGTCCCACTTTTGTTCCTCTTATTTTCTGAACTATCGCTGCACTCGACACTGAGACAAACTGCTGGAGTCTTTATTCTCACAAAGTCACAGGAAAGTGAGAAACATTAGAGTGTAGTTGTACTGGTGTGACTCTCATTAAAGAAGAACTTTCTGTTCTGTGTATTGAAGGAGAGGCTGCATGATGTAGGGTAATGCCTCGTATAAATCCCACCCATAGGAGAACACCACCATCAAGTCTGCGTGCCGTGCATTTATAACTCTGGCATACCTCTTTATGTGTTTCAAAAATGGTAAGTACGCCATAAAGAGGGACTCTGAGGACCCGAATCAATACCATTTTAGTTTTATATTCAGTTTTAGTCTGCTCAGTCAATAATCCCTGACGCTTGAGTTATCTTATCTCCACCGCCGAGCCATTTGTTCGGCGCCCAGCGCCCAGAGCCGGATCGCCTGCAGAGCGCTGGCAGCGGGAACGCTGATACTTGTTTTGTTGTAAAGTGATGTGATATGAAAGGTGTGGATGTGAGATGACAGTGAGGAAGTTCGTTTTTTTTCTTCTTCTGTTGATATTGGACCAGCTTCAGAAGACGAGTGTGACTCACCTGGGCAGATGCCATGTTTAGGAGTTCAACTTCTACAAGGAGCTGTCAGACGAGGCAAAAAATAATCCGGCTGTGAGTTAAAGTCAGCAATTCAGAAAATACGTAAGTGAACAAAAATAGCTGTCAGCTGTGTGAAGAGGCAGCAAAACATTTTCACATTTAATTGAAACGGTTTACACTCGAGTTGACACTGAGCTTCTCCTCACAGCAAATTCACTCAGTTACAGCCTCTGAAAGAAATGTCTGCTATTAATAAAATACAAGAATATGGATGTGTGAATCCTTAGTGTTTGGTGCCTTCACTGCTGAATGAAACAGGCCTCTGTTTGAGGGCGGCTTGTATCAGAGGCAGGACTTTAGTTGTTTTACCATTTGTTTGATATTTTCAAATATTTCACTACAAAGACTCATCGTGATGCTAACACTAAAGTTAGGGCATTATTCCCTCAACACTTCCTATAACCATTTAAAAATAAAAGCCCAACAACCACATTTCAGTTGACAGATGTTTATTTCTTAACTGAGCTTTTATTGTGAAATATTTGCAGGAACACTATGTTTAATTTATCAACCCCTTTTTTTTTTTTCTTCCCGTGGCCTGTGTTTGTTTTCTAAGCAAAGATATGAAAGACAAAGAAAGAGGAGGAAGAACTGAGCTTCACCACACTAGAAAGAACAAACCTCTGTGGAGGTATAATCCATGTGTAATCTCCACTAAATTGTCTCAGATTGTAGACATTGTAATCCAGATGTTTGGACAGATTTTCTGGGATTTTGTCTTGTTCAAACTTGAATCATTTGTTCCCTGTCTCTAAAAATGTTGTTCATAGATCTTTCTGTAAAAACCACCACAGACATAAACCTCCTTAGTGAAGGCAGCGTCCCATATATTTGCTCACATCTTTACCCAACAGGTGTCACAGCAACTATACAGTAGTTTGACAAATGTGCCACATAACTCTGATGTAAATATACCAAGCTGTAGCAACACAACGTAAAAGTGAACCTGACAGTTTTTACAACATTTCTGAACAACAGGAACTTTTCCAGGAAATCATGTTAAAGGGTGATCAAACTATTTCCTCCATCTGAGACGTAACTGCACAAAAACAAGTAAAGCCGTGTGGTTACAAATCTTGATATGACACAAGTGCTGTCAAATGTCCAATTTCCCACTTAGTTCATCACTTCCTTCCCTCTTCAGTTAAATCTTTCAGTGGCCAGTGCTTCTCAGTTTTTTCTCCTGTTTCACCCCAAACTACGTCACATGGTTCGACTGTAATCAGAGTATTCAGAAGTTCATTACATTCATTTCACAGCAGACCTGATTTTAGCACAAGCTTCACCAAATAACTCAGATGTTTACCTTCATCTGTAAACCCCACATAATGTAGTGACACAACATGAAATGAATCCTGACACTTTCCATAACATGTGTCAACAACATGCACTATTCCAGGAAATCATGTTAAAGTGTGAATACACATCGACTCCTTCCTCCCACTGATGACCTGACAGCATGAAAAACACATGGATGGGTTGAAATCTTTCTGATGTAAAATGACAGCAGTGGTGGTCGTGAAGGTCTTCTTCAAGGTCTAAACCTTCATCGGCTGATGTTTCTCCAACGGCATCCTGAAGCCACTGGGAAAATTCAAAGTACAAACAAGTACAGCTTAAAACTACATACAAATACTATGAACCATTAGTGGTGAATATTTTCTTCTCAACTTCAGTTTTTTTTTATTTTAAGACTTGATACTAGTATAGGTAGAATAAAAGAAACTAACAGTATCACCTTAATAAACAATAGACAATAAATCAAAGGAAAAATACTCCTCTAAATAAAGTACAGTACATGAATAAACATTGTTTAACAAAGCCGTGGAAACAGAGAGCTGGATACAACACACCTGCAGGGCGAGGAAAAAAAAACTAGATGTGTTTTAGTTTGTCACGTATGAATAAAAAGAGGCAGTGGAGGTTTATTTTTTTTTTTTCATTTATTTCATCATTTATTTCTACACTTGGTTTAACACCCAGGACGCATCATATTCTGCTTCTTCAGTACTTTTAGGCTGTGTTTACACTTGGTTTTAATATGTGTCTGGGGTGATTGGATCACAAGTGGACAGCACTAAGTAAGGGTGACACAAAAAGGGAATATTTTAACAATCCAATAAAACCAAGAGTGATGGAAGAAAATTATTATATTCATAGTAATTGAAACCTTAAAAGATGACATTTCAGAAACAATGATGGAATTTTCACTTGCACATTTGCCAATACACACTTCAAAAATCCCTGTTTTTTTGGGTCACCCTGTATAAGTGTAAATGATGAAGATGGGATCCGATCACTCAAACCACTTGTGGATGTGGTCTGGGACACATGTGACTACAGACCTTTTGGAGTGTAAACACTGATGTGTCCTGATGGATCCCCGATAAGGATGTAACAGAAAATACCTCATCACTGCAGGACAGTACGACCTCCTCTGTCTAGCCCTGCACTCGTCTGTAGTCACAACTGAACACAAGTGGCTGGTAGGACAGTCTGGAGATACATGTCAAATACAGGTGTAACCAAACCAAGTGTAAACAGCCATAGTTTATCATGAGTTTTAAAACAGAATGAATTGAGTTATTGTCTCTTTTAATCGTCCTCACCTGCAGTTTTATAAATTTAACCCTTAAAAGATCCTAAGGACATTTTGTGCCGATTCATTTTTCGTTTTCAAGCCATTTAGGCTGTGTTGAATGAATATAGTTCTAAATTGCCAGAGGATATTCATTTTTAGAAAACGTAAGGATTTTGGTTTCAGTTCCTTAAATTAGCTTGAAATGGCTAAGCTTGGGAAAAACCGCCTTACACACACACACACACACACACACACACACACACAAAAACAAACTAAACACTCCTGGAGCCCACTGAACTCCT
>OOFC01030075.1:0-13574 GCA_900323345.1 Pseudochromis fuscus | reverse complement strand
GTGAATGTCAACAAAACAGTCAGATAAGTCAGTCAGTCAAACTTTATTAATAGAAAACAAACCAACGTTCTGACAACTCTGTTCACTCCCAAAACAAGCTAGTACATTCACAATACGGTACCGTACGTACTGGTAGCTCTTACCGGTATTTGCCCGAGGTAACGTCAGTGACGTAGTATTATCTTTTACTAACAGCAAGGTACAACAGGTAGTGCAACTTTTCACGTAGTTAGTGCATCACAAACGTGGAGGGAACTTTTCCCTGATTCAGTAAACACGTAAAAGTAACAGTCTGATACCGCTACGGTAAATCAAACGTTAGTGCAATCACAATATACGCCCCCTGACTACAGTAGCCATAATTAACCAATACTGATCCATATATAAGGCGCATCGGATTAGAAGGTGCACTGTCAGTTTTTGAGAAAATTAAAGGCTTTTAGGTGCACCTTAGTGTGGAAAATACGGTAATCTCAAGAACCTGATCCTGAAGTGGGAGCTATTAAGGAACAAAGTTCTCCCACTGCCTTGTAAATGTTTAAATTTATACATAAAAAATACATAGAAGTTGAGGCCAGTTGGGGTTAATGTATTGTATGTAATTTTTGCACTGTGCAAATTCATCCCACAAGCCAGACTGGACCCTCTGGTGGGCTGGTTTTGTCCCCAGTTAAAAACAAAGAATCAATAAGGAAACACAAATGAATATTACTGTGATTTGATCCTGAACATGTAGGAAACTGTAGGAGTCTTTCTGAATAGATCAGTTTGAATATTAAAATATATTTATTGGAGCACTACAATATTTTCAGGGTTCCCTTTTCTTTTCAGGACATTATTTATGAGGACATTTCCAGGTCATTTGTGTGACGTAAAGCTGCTGTGGCTGAAGGGAATCACCACCTGGACAGTATAGTAACCCACAGGAAACATAAAATAATAATATAATATCAAAGTTTGGTATTTTGTACAAAATATAGACACCTATACAGAACGTGATGCAAAAATAAAATAAAAAAAAAACCAGTATGGGATAAAAAAAATGAACTGGAAAATAAGTCTAAGAAATTCCAGGTTTTCGTTTTTAAATGCGATATCTACGCTGCCCAAGACAGAAGCCAGAGAGAGACGTCAAGAACCAAGAAACAATCACAAGCTGTGGAAAAAAAAAATATGGCCCATACACCTGCTGAATTAATTCAAAACTGACGAACAACACTGCGTCTACATATTCTACTCTCAACACTCGCAGTGTTTGAGGCAAAATTTTACGCTCTGTGACACCAAAAAATCTCTTGACAGACATTTTCTGTGAGAATGCTGGAGGTCACTGCTCGGTGGAGGGATGTTAAGACGCATTACTCCCACAAGTGTTTTCAGCATCTGATCGGTGGTCCCTGAGATATCGTGTGTGACAGATGGATGGATTTCACTGTAGGGGGATGATAATCCTCTCTGTTTAGTACACTCCTGTTTCCCTCTGCTCATTGAAGCATCACTCACATGAGATCCCAGTCCAGCTTGTGTGTCGTCACCTCCTGCAGCAGCGTCTGGAGCCGGCGTCGGAAGAACACCTCGAAGCGGAGGTCGTCCTCGATGACCAGGGAAGTCTGCAGACCGCGATCCACGATCTAAACACACACAGACGGATCTGGAGCATTACAGTGCGGCGAGACGTCGGCGCGCTCAAGTGTAGCGCAACATATATTTAAATGATTATCTGTACCTTTTGTGTTTGTCTTGTTGCATTAAAGTATATCTATGGTGCAGTTAGACTATGAGGTTGTTTTTTTTTAAATAAAGAGACAGATTTTTTAAATTGCTCTTATGGGGCGTCCTGATGGTCGAGTGGTTCGGACGCATAACACATGGGCTGAAATGCACTCAGCAGCTGAGTCCCTGGTTTGACTCCTGGCGGGCCAGACGTTTGCTGCATCTCATTCCCTGGCTCTCTCTCCTTATTTTACTACTAAATAAGCCAAAATTATTTAATTAACTCAAAAAACTGCTTGTACGTGGAGTAGATTTTAATTTCTGACATGATATCAAACCAAACTGTGAACAAGAAGACTCCAAGCACCAAGATCCTCGCCAAAAACAGACAAGAAAAGAATTTACTGAAACATAAATAAGACGAGTTCATTGGTCCCAGCGAGCTTTTCCTTCCTCGTCTCACACCAACTGAATTACTGTGTTTTCTAACAGTAAACGTTATCTACCCTGTACAGGGAGTCCTTGTGGCCCTGAGGCCTGTCCCAGTGTCTCACCTCCTTCCAGATGTTGTAATGAGAGAGGAAACAACCCAGTTCACCCTTGGTGAGAGGTCGACCGTGATAAGGGTCTTTGTATCCCGGCACCATCTTAATCCCCATTGACTCTATATCAGACTTGTTCAGAGCTCTGAGAGAAAGAGACGGGACGAACAAAGAGATAAGACCAATAAATTACAAGCATGTGATATGTTATGAATGAGTCAACTGTACAAATACAGCATCAACCGTGAAGCATATCTCAACCCTATTTCTGCACAGCCTGCATGGTGATTAGCATGATGTTTGTCTTGTAAATGAGCTACACCTATGTGGTTGAAGAAATCTTTAAATAACAGCACGCCACCAGCTACTCTTCACCTGGCTGTTTGTCTCAGCTCTGGCTCTCTACATCAATCTGCACCGCATGTCGCAGAGACACAAATCAGGAAGACACACAGGCAGTGGGGGAGGAAGAAGATGAGAAACGTACTTGCCATCCACAGCAGCAACAACCTTACAGCTGAGCTCCTGCTCATACAGAGTTCTCAGCATTCGATCACGACGGTCAGCTCTCCGAACAAGGTTTATCATAAACACCTGGGTGCACACAAATGCACAAAACCTCACACACATGACTCTGGTATTGTGTACGTTTGTGTGTGTGTGTGTGTGTGTGTGTGTGTGTGTGTGTACCTCATCAAAGCCCATCTTGTTAGGCTGCTTGGGAGGAAGAGACAGGAAGCTGGAGGGCTCCAACGGAGGATTTTTCACTGTCAAAGTAAAAAGGAGGCAAGGTTACAAAGAGAATGAGTAATGTGTTGGAACAGGGGTTCCCAAAATGTGGTCCAGGGAACCACAGGGGTCCGCGAGACAGTCGCTGGGAATTCCCCCTGGGAGCTTTCAAAAATTATTAAGTATTTTATCTTTGACTTTGATTTTACACAGTAGAATTTAGCAGGATAAAAACAGTTTCCTCCCCTACAATGCATCCAGTGACGCTGCACAAAGACAAGACTGTCACTGCATTTTTGTTCAACTTCAACAGCTTTTTGTGCAGACTGTTCGCTCTCTCGTTGTATCACCAAAATACATTTCTATACTCATCCTTTAACATCTAAATCAGAAAAAACTGTCGAATGCAATGCTAGTATAAGTTTTTCCACGTCATCCACAATAAAAAACAGCAACTGGTTTTTCTTAAGGATTTCGGTTGGTGAGGTGGCAACGCTGCAGACCAGCACAACAGGATGTGACAAGTACAAGAAGGTCTGTTCAAACCCAACAAAAAGCCAATTTTAGTGTAACTTGCAATACAACCACTTGACTGATTTTGGAGTTTTGCTCTGAACAGCCAATAGGAGAACTCCTTCTGGACACCGCAACAACAGTGACTTCTGCCATCAACAATGAACGTGATCACCAATATTGCTCCTTTACATGTTGAGGAAGTCACAGAAATGGCAAAAATGGTACAATGGACAAGATATCCTCTATTTCTGCTCCCACCCAGCGTGGATTTGCATCTACTCGCATCTTTGCATTTGCCGTGGGAGAAATTCAGACAACAGATCATTGTCCATTTAAAACCACAAAGGACTCAGAGAGCTCAAACTTCCAGGGTTTTTTTTTGGACAGCCTCCACCCTCTAATCAACAACTTAATCACTTGCAGCTCAGGTATTAACTTATCTCGACCAAAAAAACATCATTAAGCTCTGTTCATAGGGTTACTAACAGAGAAGTCAATGTAGGATAAAAGTAACCTCCGTGGTGGAGGTACCTCAGACACCTCCGTTCTTCACAATCACATCAGTGAAGTTCAGATGATCTCTCACAAACACAAAGATGTTCCTCCAATGTCTCTGAGGTCTTTAATCCTTTGACTCACCCATGACCTCAAGGTGAGTATGCAGGAAGCTCTCCGCCTCATCCTGCAGTGTAGCATGGGAACGCATCGGCACTGGGAAATACCCGTAAGTTTCTTTGTTGCATACGTACATCTGCACATCTGAGGAAGAAGACAAGAAAAACACACTTACACTTTAACCAGGTTCTAAAGAGCCCACCACATAATGAACCCATCATCCGCCTCACCTGCCATGCGAGCCGAGTAAGCAAACACAATGACATCGTCCAGGGCCCAGCTGTACTCTTGGTGTGGTGGATAGAAAGCCAGCTCACGGGAAGCCTCTTTCCTGAGGTCCACCAGGTAGGTGGAGTGGACCATCGGTACGGCGAAGCAGCCACGACGCTCCAGCTTACGGATGGGCATGTAGGCCGGTGTGCGCTTGTAGTAACCCTGCAGGAAACACACAAAGATTGAAGAGAATAGCTCAGGGCAAATCCTGTCGGTGTCCAGTTTGTTGACCATACACTGTGTATAGATTGGGCGATGCTAACGTGACATCACCCCTGTTGGTTTGTGGACTATTTGCCATGTTAATTGTTTGGAACCAGAAGTGACCATATTTGGATGAAGGGAAGAATGAGGAGCCGGGTTGAACCTGATGACATTGCCCAATGTGTATGAGACCAGAGTTCAGAGATGGTCTGACTGGAAATCAGACCTGAATACAACTAACCCCGCCCCTGAATACTCCTCATGTTGAACCCTAATATCTACTTAATGATTTTTTTTCAGATGGTTCACCAGATCACTAAAGAGAGCAGACTTCAACTAATGACATAAGAAAAACCTGTGGAAAAAAATGTACTGACTGAATCTCTTATGATTGAAAATGGTTTTGAACTGAAGTCGATTGGAGTTTTTGGGAGTACTGAACTTTTTGCCACTTCCACCTTGGCTTCATTTTTGAGTTGTTGAGTTCTTCCATTTCTATATACAGTCTGTGTTGTTAACAAATAAAAATATATAGTTGGTGAAGAACTTGAGCTTAGATGGGAACCTGATCTGACTGTGACTGAATCGCAAAGATGTCCCCGAATGCAAGAGTCCTCATTTATTTCAGCTGAAAATGTGACACTTTTCAGGAAGACTAGTAAAAAGTATATATATCTCAGCACATTTTACAACTAAATGACAAAAACAAAATACTTTTAATTGTACAAAAAACTAAATTTGTAATCAGAAAAATGAGTGAGAGGAAGAGACAGTGACAGACGTTGCCTCTTGCCTCCTGGATACAGGCCTATTAACTGTACTGAAGGAAATGTTCTGTGCAGGAATCAGAGGCAGACTCTTGTATGAAGATGGTTTATTTTGTGCTGGAGGATAGACAATGTCCGTATGTCTATTCTGATCTGAAAACAAACAAAGACGAGTACTTAAAGGCATCCTGCCGAGACAGAAATAGATCACAGACCGCCTGCGTGGTGCATCAGATATCACTCGTCAAAATCATGTCAACAGTGTCTGCACACTCAAGAAAACATGTTTCACATTCACATGCTCACACTCTAATGATTATGGAAAGTTATTTCTTCAATAACTGATTTTAATGAGCACACACAGCAGTAGTATCTGGTAAATAACAAGCTGAGGAGGCAGAGCAAATTAAACATAATAGCTGTGTGGGTCGTCTGTGTACGAGCCATACAATGGACGCTAAATATTATGTTATGTCAGAACAACAACGTCTCAGTCCACCTGTGAGACAAAACAAACCATTTACTTTAATTTGGAAATTAATGTACCAGCGCATTCAGCACCTGCACTGTAATCAGGGGAGAAGCACTGCACAGAGTGTGACAAAATAACAAAGCCTCTCTCCCACACCTCCAAATTGATTCATTTACGGAGTTTCTACAGTGACTTATTGCACAAATACGATTTTCTCCTGCATAAGGAAAATAATCAGCTGTAAATATCCTTCAGGATTTTATTTCAGTGTTCAGAAAATGGCAGGAAATGTGTTCTGTTATTCAGCAGAACTGCTTGAAAATTGACATTTTATTCACTATCAGTAACCCACAGACTTAACAGTGGACTTTATGCAGATTGCATTATTCATCCAGGAAGTAAAAAGACGATTTTATGGAGACATTATAAAGAGTCTGCACTTCATAAAAAGGGTATCTGCAGGTTTAAGGATGTTAAAGCTTAGAGCTTTTTAAACCACTTTGAATAAATTTAAGACCTGATATTTACAAAATGGCAAAAAGCACTTTCTTTTTTTAGCTGATCAGCAGTTCAACAGTCGGCTTATAAAACAGGCTTTGCTACAAAAAACAAAACTAACCAACAAGGAAATTATGAAACGGCATCGTCTCAAATTAAAGGGCAAGAAGAATATATTTAAATTATTATGTGAAGAATACATTTGCAAAAAAAACCACATCTATAAATTAAATTATATTTACAACAGATTCAATTTCTTTGACCTCCAGTTTGAACCTTCCTAAATGAAATATGTTCATTTATTCATAATGAATAATAATCATAAACATCTGAGCACATTTTCTTAATTTGTTGATATGCTGCAGATGTGGAGGACTGCTTTAGTTTCAATTTGAATTAATTTAAATATTTCAAAATAAAATTCACAGAGTCCTCCTTTGGAAGATCTTGAAGTATTTCTCTGTGTTATTCAGTAGAAAAGATGAGACGAAATATTTTTACTGTAAGATTCAAAAGTTTCAGAAGGTCGAACTCACATATGAACTAATGTCAAATTAATACTTACAACATCCTAGATAAATACAATATAGAGAATGTTAATGAGGCTCTCAGCATTTGAACATTTAAAACCTCCAGTTTCTCCTCTGATTCACAAATATCTCACAAAAACCGAAGCAGAACAGCATCTGCAACACGTGACCTCCATTTGTAACGTTCACCATCTCATCTGCTGCCAGGACCCCCTCCTGCTTTCAAGTTCAAGAAAATGAGACATAAATCTCATCTGCCATCTGTAGCGTTTTAAGACCTTTGAAAGACAGATTTAAAGACTTAACAGTAATTATTTTTACAAACAATTAGGCCTTCATTTTCCATAAGTTAATTTAAGACTTCAGGGATCTGCAGACAGTCTGTTGGTTCTGTTTGTGCGACTAAAAACAGGACGCTGTTAGAAACTTTATTATCTATTATAATACAACATCGCAAAGAAAAAACACAAACATCCAACAGATCTACTTTGTCGTTTCTCCATGTTTAATATTAAACATCAAAGAGGTTGTTGTCGCCTGTGTTGGTTGGTTTGTCCGAACAGATGATGTATTTTTTGGAGACAGGGTGTCAAATTTTCAGAAAGATCAAAAAATTGAATCTCTAATCACAGAAAGTCTTGTTAGTTATAACGGGGGGATACAAAGACAATGACAACAGAAAACCAGCAGGGGGCAGCAACACACCACTGCTGTGTCTGTGAGCCAGAGAAAATAAGAAAGAGGAAGCAGTATGTACAAACTATGGTATAAATATCACACTTTAAAAGTATCAGGTTGAAGTTACTTTTATTTGTACTTTATTTTTTTGTATTGTACCTTTAATTATTTAACTTTCTTTCCCACTCGGCTGTCACAGCTGCTTCTACATTAAACATCCAAACTGCAGGCACAATATTTTTACCACACCCATAAACTATACCTCACCATAAATAAAAATCTGGTGACACTTTCTACAACGATGGATTACGAGGTAAAAATATCTGCATGCTGTGTTTACCTGTGCCTCTCCCTGATGTACAGGTGTCAGTGGGGAAGAGCTCAAAAGAAAAGTGGCGTACCTGTGAAGTCATACCGCACCAGAAGTTGGAGTAGGCGGCTCTGGACTCCAGCATGGGAGCTACAATGGTCTTGTTTTCCCTCATCAGCTTCCACAACACATCTTGATTGGTGAGCAGGTTGTCACAGTCAACCACCTGCAGGCGGAGGAGAAGGGCACGATATTGACAATCCGCACATGAGACGTGCTCGAGCAAGTACGCGCAAAATGTCATCCACTGCCACTAAATGATTGACTGAGCCACAGCGACATGGTTTGATCACAGAGAGCTGCACGCGAAAGCAGCTCCTTCCTGGACCCTCTCATCTCGCGCTGTGTAATTTTAAACACGCCGTGCAAACAGGCTGCACTTGTATTTGTACTTGGCTGCTCTTTACTCTGCTGTGTTTTCAATGGATGCTTCACGAAGTCCAGAGAAGTTTTTTTTTTCAATGCCAAAACCGCTTTATTTTTACTGTATGTTTAGCTCAGTGCGTCTCACCAACATCTGCAGCTGGACTCCAATAAACAAAGAGACAACCTGCATGTTTTTCAACCATAACCCTGTTCCTGATTTTAGCTTATTACCTCCACCAAAGGGGTTAGATTTTCATCTGCACTGGTGTTGTTTTGAGAGAGAGACGGATATTAAGATGTTACCCAAGACACAAAAGATTACATTTTAGCAAGATCAGAGGATGAGATACTCCCCCCCCAAAAAAATCCAATCACAACAAAATCCCTCTCTTTTGTTAATGGAGCTACTGTTTTCACAAGACAGTGTTGCTATTTCACCACAAGAGGGCAACACTGTTCAGACTAAAACATCATCTATCCATTGTCTATAGCAACTGGGTCACTGGTTGTCTTTCAGCTGATACATTATTATTACTAATTTATTATGACTTATAGCTCTCACATATCAATATAAACAATAAAAAAATCAAGTACAAGTGTGAGGAAAACCTTGTGCTATAATTAAGGGCAAGTAATAACAGTCAAGTCAAACATCTGATTTGTCAGTCTCATTGGGAATTATCCCAAATCTGAATTAACAAAACAGTTAAATGATGATGAGCTAATCTCTGGGAGCGTGTCAAATATTCTTTATTAGGAACACCTCGCTGTAGTTGTTAGGCAAGGGTTTTAAACCTTTAGAGAAATAAAACATTTAATCAAACAGCATCACTGAAAATTTTGTACATTTTTAGCTTTTATCCCATTTCTCTGAACAGGTATCAGCAGGTGTAAGTGCATATTATAAGTGCTGAGTGCCATGAATCAGCTTATTCTAATGCACAGACGTCTTCTTTTAACCCAGAAGTGAGAGCACATATTAACAGGAGACTTATGAAGCTGCTGAGTGGATGATAACGTACCAGGAGGTAGTCGGCCCAGATCTCGCGGGCAGTGTCCAGCGCTGCCTGTCGGAGCTTCATTACATGTTCATAACGGAGATTATTCCAGTGCTTGGGCCCCACCTCATCTTCAAAGGCACTGAGACGTGCAAAGACAAAGCCTTTAAGTAATTTTTCTCATCACACACACACACACACACACCCAAATGCATGCACAGTACCTGGGTTCGTCTTCAGGTCTCCACTCCACATAATGATAGTAATTCTGCACCTTGACGAGCCAGTCTCTCAGGATGGATGTGGTGTTATCTGCGTTGTGATCTGTCGCCACCCTGTGGGAGGCACAAAGACGGGAAAGAGAGAAACCGTGAGGCACCTAGCAGTATGATGTTACATATTTATCGCAATGATCCAGGTTTAATTAGGATAAATTTACAGATAACATCTCATATCCACATGCAATGAATCTGACATTACTCCGGATGCACCTGCCTTTGAGATCCTGGAGCGGTGTTGGTCGTTATAAATAAGAGGCACATTTTCATCAAAACCATTTTGGCCACTGTCACTAATAAATTCTGAATTTTGAGCCACCGCAGAGCTGTATATTGTTTTATTTATTAATATTTCACAGCAGTTATTATTCTCCCACTAACACAGCAGGAGCTCCATTGTTCTCTGTTCTGTTTCATTGACTGCAGCGAGCTAATGCCTCTAAATAAACAGTAACTCAAAGCTTCCACTCCTGAGGAGAAAAATGATCACAGTCAGTTTCATGCAGCGAGGTAGGAGGATTAAAAGAAATAATCATAACCACTGGTATCTGGTTGGTAATGAGCATTTTTTCATATCTGTGTTGTGGAATATTTCCTCTGCTACTACATGTACAGGATGTTTTTTAGATGGGCAACTCAAAAATGCTTTATACATTAAATAATAAGTAGTTATTGCACTGGTAGAATAAAGCAACAACAGTTTGTATAAACAGTTAATAGCAAATTAACAAGCAACTTTCTAAACAGTAAAACCGAAATCCAATAAGTTCAGAAAACTACAACTAGCATCTAGGTGGACATTACATTAACACAGCAACCACCAGTACCAAACTTGGTGTGTCTGGTGCTGAGCAGAGAGATTGATGAGAGTGGATTTTAAAAGAAAACCAACACAAAGATAAAAGCTAAAAGCATCCCGTAGAGCTGAGGGTGGTGGTGGTGGTAGAGCTGGGTGTTTATCAATCTGAAGATGTGTCACTATCAGCAAACTGATTAGTACTGTTGCCGCACAGCCAGAAGGTCCTGGGTTCAAACAACAGCTGAGGTCGCTCTGTGTGGAGTTTGCACTTTCTCCCTGTGCCTGGTTGGATTTTCTCTTCCCACAGTTCACACACATGCTTGTTAAGTTAACTGATGGGTCTAAAATCTGCTATAATGTGCATGGTTGTCTCTATGAATGACTGGTGATCTGTCCGAGGTGGGACATCCTCCAGAAGCCTGCACTGGAGAAGAAGATATGGGAGTTAAATGGAGGGATAGTGCAACATTACAATATTATTTCACCATAAAATAGTAACTTTAAAATCATTTTGACAGTGCACTGACTTGTAATAGGTAGAAACGTGCCTCTCTTTATTTCCCAATAACCCCTGTTCTGGCTTTATATACCTGGGGGTTATTCTGCTAAACCCTTGACGGGGCTCCGCTCCACAGCCAACTACCAACTTGAGCTAATTCAGTATTCTCAGTGCAGACACTGTGGCAGCACAAAGAGACTGAGGAGAACTTTGACGGAGGAAGAAGTGGAAAAAGAGAGGGTGACCGAGCAAGAGGGCAGACAAGAATAAGTCCCAGACTTGCTTTTAGTTGTTGGCAAGAGCTTTTTAAAATAAAAGGCTGCAAGACAGACAGACAGCTGGCCTTTGTACTGGTAAGTAAAATTAGCTGACTCACTAGTTTTTTGACCATAGGCCAAGTCGGTCCACTTCAACAGAGGTTGAGCCGCTAGCTAGACATCTCAAAAGAGAGTGAGCTGCACTCTAAAATAAATAAATACAAAAACTGCATAATGTTCCTTTAAAGGTGGAGTTGAAATATTGCCTTGTTTCAGTCCAATAAGATTTCAAAGGTGTAATGTAGTGTGCAGACATGTTCTCCTTCACCGTCTCTCCTGTTCTGCACCTGACCAAATAAAATACAGGACGTGCACAGACACCATCTCTTTGCTGGTGGAGCTTTAAAGATAAGAAGAAGATCTGAAGATATATATAACATAAACACACTCAATCCTTTACTGAATGTGGTATTATGACATCAATGTTGTGTGTATTTACCCAGCACTGCTTCGTTTTTTAATGCTGTTAGGGCAGAGTCGCAGATGGCCAACGTCAGGTGTGGACACAGAAGGACAAAGACAGACAATGGGGGCTGAAGAGGGGAGGAGCGGCATTCATCTCCTGTCTGTGTTATCACAACAAATGTCAGTGTGTCAGGGAGGGGCGGCGACACAGACGCAGCGAGAGGGAGAGAGGGAAAGAATGTGTAAATATGACAGAAATGGATTTACTTCCAGCCCTGTCATGTCGTGAGTGACAGTCAGCGTGCGGCTGCTGTTGGTTTCCCATCTGTCTGAGGAGTTTTAACACAGCGGTGCCGTCCCAGCACCTACATGTGACCAACTCACCGATCCATCTTCTTCTCCCTCTGCGCTCCCTCTCTCTGCATCTGTCCTCCAGAAATATGTGGCCGTGGTAAAAGTTTTAAAACATCCAGATGCAGACACTTAAAAGGTTTATGGAGAGTAAATATTTTGCATTGCAGAGCCAAACCGAACGGATATGAGAGAGCTGAGGAAGAGGCAGGAGGAGAAAAATGATTTATGGATTGCTTATATTACATCCTGCGTGTCCCTGCAAGCACACACTCACCGTGAGGCAGTCTGCATGTATGTATGTGTGTGAGTGTGTGTGTGTTGCCACTTGCCAAGTATTCAATCTTAACCTGTCATGCTGATAACTGCAGGTATCGACAGGTGGCCAGCTAGCAGCTCAGTTTATGTCTCTCACGCCGCAATTTTAAAACTTTTTCTGTCAGTTCCTCCACCGAGGGGGGGACCAGATATGTTGTATATCAAAGCAACCATGCAGGAAAACTGGCTGCCACATGGGCATTGTTAATGTCAGGCACACATTTCTGGCTCGGATACAAAGGAAAAACTCAACATCCAGACACAGGGAAAAAGTTTGAATTCAACATTTAGACAAAGCACAGCACCCTCCCTGATCAAACAATCAATTCTTAAGAGAGAGTAGTGTTTTATTTTAATTCAGATCACTGCTGTCACATTAAACAGAGCTCTGCTTGAGGCATATGCCCTCATTTACCTTTATTGGGCCACTGGGTTGCCAAAACACATAATCTAACCTGTCAGGTGTGAATGTTGATGAAAAGATTAACTCAAATCTTCAAAAACAAATCTACTGGCAGAGGAACAGAATGAAAAGAGGAAGTGAGCAAGAATAATCCAGGAGGCTGGGGGGGCTGGGTGACAGGAAAAAACAGCCTGAGGTGAAGGAAGGTAAGTCCCGCAGAGGCGTTTAATAAACAGCTTCACAGACACACTCCATTGTGCGTGGATTGTACAAGATTTTCAAAAATACCAGTTGTGTTTCCAGCCGAGGTTGGAAGATGTGGAAGGGGAAGAGGGAGGGGAAAGAAAAAAGGGGGAAGGAGGGGTAGAGGGGAGCAAACAGAGGGGCGATGAGAGAGAGGATCCGTGACTGAATGGAACTTTTTCATGGGCACGACTCCTCCGGTGGAGCCTGCTCTCCGCGCGCCCTGCTCCGGCCACACAACTCTACACAGACAGCCCCGGCGTGTGTGGAGCCACGCTGCTTCGACCTCCCCTCATTTTCACCACTGATTTGATTTGTTAACAGCAACAGATAACACACGTTGTCCTAGATGTTGATTACACAGCGGCCCCACCTGGCCAAAAGCGCACAGGCGTACGCGCAAACGCACGCACGCAGTGAGTTGTCCTCTACTTTACTTCCACACGGACTAGACGTGTCTCCGCTGCGCTTCAGAGAGTTCACACTGAATCACTTTTAATACAATTTTAATCCTCAAACACTTATAAAAGTTCCATGCTCTCACACATTTCCGTGCGTAAATATTGTGACACTCACCACAGCGCAATGCGGTCCTTCGGGTAGTTGAGGCGCTCGATGGTTCCGAGGAACAGCGGCAGAGAGTGCGCCGAGTTGCGGCAGACCAGCGCGATGACGACCCGGGGAGCGAGG